>VWZF01007082.1:184696-252748 GCA_013396755.1 Sclerurus mexicanus | reverse complement strand
TCCCCGGCACCGCGCTGCTGAGCGCCGCGTCGGGCCCCCCGGCCGCTGCCGTGCCCGGCCGAGCCCGGCGGAGCAGCCCCTGCCCAGCACGGGCGCTCCTCTTCGCTTCCAAGACCGTGGAGAACGCCGCCCGGCCCGGGCCCCCCGCCCCGCTGCCGCCCCCGGGCTCCCGAGCCCGCCGCTCGTTCCCGAGGGAGCCCCCGGAGCTGTGCCGTCCTGCCAGGCTCTGCGCTGCCTCGGGGAAAGGCCACCTGAGACCCTCCGGGCTCACCGCAGCGGTGCTGCCTCCGCATCCCGGCAGTGCCTGTGCTTACCCGCAGCTTGAAGGCGAAAATACCTGCAGGGATGGAACCCTATAGGTTCCATCGGAACTGCCCTGCGTGCTCCGACTCCTCTATACTGCTCCTAGGTTGCTCATGGTATCAGGAGCATGGTGCTTTCCCCCCGTGCTGTGCAGCCCTGAGCAGGTTTAGTTTGCCTGCCAAATAAGCCATGGGTAGGCAGCCACATTTCCTCCACCTCCTCCCCGCATCCTGGTAAGCAAACCGAAGGCTGGTTTAAGAATTTGAATGTCCCTATTTTTACTCTGCAAGCTAGTTCTGCAAAGAACCATATCTGTAATCACAGGGCCCACTTCTGCATATAGGTTGCCAAATAGAAGATGTTATCAGGACTGACGTGGCTGCCCCTATCTGCTACCTCAAATTACGAGGCCTGCAATATCATTGGAATAAAGTATACTCCTACAGAACCCTATAGAAACAACCCAGGATTCTTTTATGTTATTCCAGTCCTCTCTCACTTGCTTTCCCCTCCACCCATACCTACTTGTCATGGGTATGTAACTTTCTGGTTGTACCAGTTTGCTCAGCTCTGGTGAGCAGGCTGAATGTTGACATTTACAAGTATTCCACTGCCTAGTAAACTTCTCCTCACTGCCTACCTTTAGGCTTTAGTGGAAAGGAACTGCCACGTATATGCCAAAGATCCAAAACACCCAGGGCATGCCAAAATTTGGGTTATTGCACTTAACTGTTCCTTTTTAATGCACATTTTACATGAAGAAATACAGCCCACAATCATAAATTTAAGCATAGTTTCATGCAGACTTATCAGAAAAAACTTAGAGGTGTCATTTACTCTAAAAGGACTGGCAAACACTATGTTCATTAGTTAGGGTTTGGATGCCTGACTGAGAGTTATTGTTTTGGTTAAAATGATATTTTAGAATGTTATAATTTCTACCCAAAATCACTAGTCCAGTTAGGCAGCAGATTGTCTCTGTACCAAAGCATGACCACAGGAATAATATTATTGTTGTTTTGACAAACAGGCTCAAGGAAAAAAACACCACAAATTAAAGGAACAGTATTTTTCACCTTGTCACGTTATAGGCTGTGTCCTTCCTAAAGGGTTCATTCCTTTAAAATGGAATGAAGTGACAGAATGACAGAAAACGTCGATGGGAATGGGGGGAATCAGGAGACGTGGAAGTGTGCACAGAATACGGTAGGCAGTGTTTGCCTCTGATTTCTGTGCTGGCCAAGTCCTCAGTGCTGGAGGGTTCGGGCTTCTTGTTCCACTGAGTCCCTCTCACTCCGAGGACGGGCTGCCTTTCGCAAGTTCGGACTCTGCAGCAATCCCTGAGTTTTCTCTCTTTGCTGTCATTCCCCTGGCGCCGAAGGAAAGCTGGATGGGCAGAGCTGTTGCTCTCCGGATCCTGCGAGGACGCAGCGAGGCTCCGGCAGAGCCGCCGCCAGGTGTCCTCTGGCAGCTGCGCGGCGCCGCCGCCCCGGGGCCGCGCTCTCGCTCCGCTTTCCTAAACTCGCCTGTGTAGCGCCTGACCCACCTCTGATGCGGCTGATATTCTGCTGCCTGCACCGTCAGCGAAGCTAAGTGGTTCTTTTATAAGCTTAGCTGCGTTAGGGAGCTGCTAGTGCACTCTACTAATAGCTAACACAGCTGTAATATTTTGTATGCTAAGAACACTATTTGCATGTATTTCCTCTGTTTTCTTATAAAAGCTCATTTTATAAAGCACTTTGGATGCAAATCAGCTTCCTCCAAGAACATTTCAGTGTTTCACCTACTATCCTAAAGAACAGTACGCTTAAAAAAACCTGACAACTTACCTATAAGTCACGGTATTTCCTTATCCTCTGAAAAAATGTTAGTCTCTATCGACTGCAGTGGTGAGATTAACTCCTTCCTGCACATAGGGTGAATTCAGCAGTCTGCATACTGTCCTGCTTGAAAGGGCTTAATTTGGATGTGAGAAATTCTTAGGCATTCTGCTGTGTGGTACCTCCAAGGCTGATGTCCACCTTTAAAGATCAGACTATGGTATTGCCTGTGAATAAAAAAAAATTCCTCAGCTGACAGAATGTACTTTGTGATGGAACTGTGATACCTTACTTAACCGGTCTAAACATTTACAGCCAACACACTAAATGTTGTTTAGGTTGCCTTCCCAAAAATAATTATTACCTGCATCTTGACAAGATCCAGCACACTGATATGTATTACGGTTTTGCTGTTTGGACAGTCTGGAATCTTGCCCTGTTGGGTTTTTTTGGTGGAGGTTTTTGGGTTTGGTTTTTTTTTTTACTTTCTCACTTTTTTTTTTCTCTCTCTTACTTTTTTTCCTTCTCACTCTCTCACTCCTCCAGTATCATTCCTTTTGGCTTCCAGGCTACCATCTGTGTACCCTCAGGGAGTCAACAAGAGAAGAACAAGGGCCAGAAACCAGCACACAGGTGAAAGGAGGTAAACAGGAGCTTCTTGTGTTAATAAAGGGATGCTCAACGCTCAAGAGCACAAGAGCAAATGGGGTAAGAGGAATCCCTTGCCAAAACTAAAAACCAATAAACATATAATTGAAAAGCATGGGGAGAAAGGAAGAAACTGATTTTCCCTTCAGCTTCTAATTCTTCTGATATGCATGTATTTTATTGGAATTGTCTATTGAAGGACACTCACTTGTAACAGATTTGGGATAAATCACAGCAGGCCTTGAGTTCAGCCCTTGAGAATATGGACCCAGAAGGTATTACAACAGTTCAGCTACAGGCCAAATAACATACAAGCAGAAATTGTATAGAAGACATCCCACAGGCTACAGATTGGGCAGCTCTGATTAAGATGAGTGCCAGCTTTTTTCTGCAGTATTTTTTCTTCATTTCTCCTGTCCATATTTAATTTCAAAGTACTCAGCTCAGCCACATTTGAAGCCAGTCTTCAGACAATGTTAATATGCAAGGAATTACTCCAACACAGACTACAAACTGTTTATTTCCTGTGACATAAAGACAACTCTAACAACAAAAATGACTTTTCCATTATTAGGGAAGTAGTTCTGAGTGGGATCCTTGGAAGTGGTGCAGGAGGTGGAGAATACATCCGGTAGCCACATGATGAGGCTTGTTTTGCTGACACAAGGCACTCACAAATAGGCAAGATGAAGAAAGTTTAGGTTTGTTTCCTCAGCCTTGGGCACAAGCCTAGAATCCAGATGAAGTAAGCGCATGCTGAGCACAAGATCTAACCAATGCATAAAGATGTCATCTCACTCACAAATCTTTTTGCTGACGGTGCTCAGTGTTTGCCGATGCAGTTAATGAGGTGAGGTGCTCTATAAGGGAATTCTGGCTAGATCTTTGGAGCAACTTCCACTCCCTCTGGTCACACCAGAGAAAAGCTGTGAGTAGTAGCAGCAAGGCAGCCGTTGGCTTCATACACTCACAGTGAACAACCATGCCATCCACAGGCTGGTGCAAAGGTCAGTGCTGCAGGTAAATCGCCAGACTTCATGCTTCTGTAGATCCAGAAGCCCTGGAGCCACACATGCATAGCCTGGGGACACAAGAGTTCCTATTCCAGTAACCACTATTATTTGGCAGTTTCTTGTACCTCAGAGTAGGCTGAGGGCAGATTTTGTTCTTCTAACCCCAAACTGCCTTTTCATTAGGACCTTCTGTGGGTGAAACTATGTACCCACACTCTGTAAAGTGCCTATTTCACATGTTGTTCTTAAAGCACAAGCACAGTTTACCACAATACTAATATTTCATCCCAGTGGCTTTCCTAAGATATGAGCAATTCACTGAAACAAAACATCCTCTGTATCCTCTGAAACTGATTTTGAAAGCCCAGATGGTGGAAAATACTATTTGTTTTAATTAGCAATATCCTTCACATGAATCCCCTATTAACCAAAGGAGCATACTATATTTCATCTCACTTCCTCTAGTTTACTTACTACTGCCTCTCTTCTCTGTGGTTTACCAGCAGGAAACCACGAGAGGGGACATATCCAGATACAATTAAACAACCTAATATTATCATCTTTACTATAACCAGGCTGACAGTTTTTATGCTAGATGCTGAAATGAGATTCACAGCCATTTTGGCTTCCATTCACTGTGGCAAGAAGCCATTCTTTTGAGTACAAAATATTTCACTAATATTCCTGAAGTATTTCACTTGTGACAAGCTATTTTATTTTATTTTGCTTTATTTTATTCACTGAAATGCACTTCAGACAATATGTTTGGTTCACCCTAGTTGAATGCAACAGGAAACAGAAGCAGGATGTCCTGGTAATGGATGTATCTCCAAGGGTAAGACTATGGTAGAGCAATGCAGCTGTAGGCTCTGCTCTGTTGAGGAGCTATTGGAAAGTCACCAAGTGGCTTCTTTCTAATGGCAGTGAGACAAGAGTGTGCCTGGCTCCATACGTTTCTACCACAGTTTCCACCTGAAGGTCTTTCAGTGGACACAGAACCTCAAGAGTACAGATGGGAAAGAAGAGAGGCAGACAGAAGCAGGAAAAAAGGCGGGTTTTTTCTTGCACAGCTGATCTTACCACACCATGGATATTCCCAGTCTGAATCCTTCATGCCTCGTCATGCTGGGTAACACATAAACCACCTGCAGCAGTGTGGGTAGACGGAAATAAAGCCTGTGAAATTTGCAGCCATCGCATACATCACCTTTCACTGGGACTGGGGCAATATTAACCAATACCTAACAGGGATGCTCAGTTTCTACTTGCAAAATACCTTCCATAGTTTTTTATGGGATCGGTACTTTTCTACACTTCTGGCAGAGTGCTGCTGTGGTCTTTATCAGAAATCTTCAGTGTCTTGACAAGACATCTCGAAGCCCTTAGCTGTTTCACAGATACTGAGACTGTATTCACTCACAAGGAATTTCTCCTGCCAGGTAACAGAAAGTTCATCCAGTAAGGGAATCTCTTCACTGTAAATAGGTTGCAACATCAAACTGCTGAGAAGGGAGGGGAAAGGACTGGAGTAAATTGGTATGATGAGGCGTGTGAATGAAGTCAGCCAGGGAGAAAAGACAGTCTAGGCAGCAAAAGACAGGCTGCTTCAGCACATCTCTGGGGCAACTTCTGCTGGCAGGTCTCTTAATGTCTGCATCTTAGGTCAGGCAAACTGATAATATGCACCAAAGCTCCATTATAATTATCACTGAGTTCAGTTTTTAATATGACCACTCCTCTTTTTTTTTTTTTTTAGTTGCTATTAATTTGACAGGCTTCTTTTCTGGGACTGACATTTTCCAGACTTGGTATTAGCACATGACAAGTTTTGAAAGATGAAAGAAAATCAGCAGAGCTATTAAAGCATGTGAAGATTATTTTCCACATGGCCTGACCAGAACTTTTGCACTTGATTAACTCAGAAAGATTCGAAATTAGAAAGTGTAAACAAATTTATGTTGTAAAAATACTAAGCTGTTGATAGAAAATGGTCAGAGCTAATTTTTTAAGAAGTTTTGAAGTTTTAAAGTTTTGGCATTTCTTAGTTGCCAGTTTTACTATGTTTGTTAAACTTCCATTTTAAGATGCTGTAATGAGATATAATTGGGTGGATTGTTTCTCAAATGGAATAAAAGATTGTATGTATTTATTCTAGATAGTTCTTTCAATAACTGAGGCAGGCTGAAAAAGGGAAGGCACTACAAAATCACTATTGATCTCACTACACCAACCTAATTTATTTGGGAAATACTTAAGACAGTGTTGAAAAGTATGGAAAATCCATTGATAGATAGAGAAATTGATCTTTGTTAAGGACATTCTATTGGAAGAAAATTTGTTAATACCTTTTCAATGTTCCATAAATTCTTAGACTTTAAAACTCTAAAGGCCCATTTTTGATAATCTAGTCTGACCTCCAGTATATGACATGCCATTGAACTTTCATGAATTAATTTTTGTTTTAACTAGATGTCTTTTAGAAAAATTTCCAGTCATTCTACACGTAATCGCCCTAATGGAAAAGTCACAAGTCCTTGGTACATTGTTTCAATTACTTTCACTGTTAAAAATGTGTGCCTTATTCCTAGTTTGAACTGTCTGTCTTTCAGTAATGTATCTTGTTACACTTTTGTCCACTATACTGAAAAGTTCATTCATGCTGTGTGCTCATTGCTGGTACATGCAGACAGTAACTCTGTTACTCCTCAATAAGTTCTTTTATAAAGGAGATAGATAGAGCAATGAGAGTTTTTCGCTATGATCTGTTTTTCATTTCCCATAATAAGTTTCATGGCTTTTCTCTGAATTGTTTTCCCCCTGAGCTCGTTCTAAATTCTTCCCTGAAATACAGGAGAATGTAGACGCCATACTGTCATGAACCCCAGGGAGATGCCTTCCTCAAGCAAGGATCTTTGTTAAGTTGCTATTGAACTGTTTTCATTACTTTTCAAATTGTGCCATTAGAATCTAAGCTCCCATTCTATCTCACATCTCCCAGTTCTCATTTTAAAGTGTTCTGTTTGAAACAGAAGAATGACAGGAAACCATCTCAACTTATATTCTGGGCCTATTATATAGCATTGCTTTGATGACCACCATTTGGAAATACAGAACATTTTATTTCATAGAGGATTCACAAATCTTACAGTTTTGGATCACCAGACTTTACCTAGTGTCATTAAAATGCAAATTCATACATGGTCCAAAGCTGTATTTAACTTTTTATCTTTGGGGTTATGTGGTAGATGATGAAGCTTTTCTTGGATCATGTACACATGAAACACATGTAAATCTGGCTTACATGAGAGAAGGAAAGGTGAATATTCTTGAACCTGGGCTTCCTAATAACCTCTTGTTCCATGTCATGACATCCCACTGATAGCACTGTTTTCTACATTTTCCTATCAGAAAACACTTTTTCCCATCAGAATTCACAAAGTATGCAAACTGAGGATCACTAAAGACTAGATGTTTGTCTTTTATTTGGTGCCAGACACTGCTTGTATCTGATGTATCTACTAGTGGTCTTTGGAGAAGGTATCTACTTCTGCTCACTGAAAACTATTGGAAAGAATGATTACTTGGACTTTAATTTCTCAAATGTTTGAAGAACCTGGACACTCCCTGTACCCACACAGCGTGCCTCTTGGTATTTTTTAATTGCCATATTTTGTCTTTCATCTACTCCACAAGCTGTGGGCATTTTTCACAAATTACCTCTTCTTTGTCATCCACAGCTTCATTTTCTCGTTTTGCAGCCTGCTAAATTGGTAATAGTATAGCAGGAAACAAAGAGTTTCTGACTCACATATCATGAGACATCTAACAGTCCAGTGAGGTTTGCTTTTCTGCTATGACTCTTCACCTGGCACTTGGAGTAATACATTACCTTTATGTTCCTTCTGACACTGCATTAAAACTTGTGAATTCAGTGAGTACTTCGCTTCAGAAATGAGCAGGCCACAGAAGAAACATTGCAAATACCCTCTTTCTTCTTTGTGCTTAAGTCGTAAGTGATTCATACCTGATTTTGTTCTGCAACAATGAGTTATTTGCACTACTCTGGTGGCAAGGCCTGTCACCCCAGGAGAGCCAGGGCAACAGCAGCTTTGCTCAGCTGTACACCTGTTCTGGGCAGAGCTTCTGAGCAGAGGCAACAACGGGCTTGAGCAGTAAAAGTCTAGGGTAGTCAACCCAAGAAGGAACATTACAGCAGAGGCTTTATGGCTCAGTCAGCGGGTGTCAGTTTGAGCAGCTCTGCTACCCACAGCTACTCAGGGGGCCAGAGTGTGCAAAGTGATCCAGTCACTAGGAGACACACTTGCTCTGCCAGGTCTAGAAAAGAGGTTCTCTGGGCTGGTTGATCCCACTGGTGGGACACCACAGGAGAGCTGTGACAGATACACAGGGTCTTAGCCGAGCCTTGGTGCTTTCAGTTGTAGCTACTTCATCTTAACTACTTATGTAATGAGGAAACTTAAGAACAAATCAAGGGGTTTTTTTTTCTTTTTCCCCTCAGTTTTATCTTTTGTTGCTGCTGCTTGTTCCATTTTATCCTAGAAGTTTATTTTATGTGAATTATTGGATTTGACAGCCTGCCACTGTGGACCTTGGAGAACTGGAGCAGCCAGGCAATCACAAAACACTGCTCTTTTGGCCTGATAGCTTATTGACATTGTAGGAATCTTTTAGTTTTCCCTCAATGTGTTTTCTATCAGAGTCTGACAGCAAGAGACTTCCTTTACAGAAAAGGAAAGACAGGTAAGGTACACAGCTTTCAAATGCCAAACATAACAGGACTTTTCTCTCTATTCTCCTCTCTGCATGAGAAATGTTACACTTGTTCAGAGTTTGGGTACATTTACAAATCACCATGGAGTTGGCGTAAACTTGGGGAGGCTGCCTGAGAGCCAGCACAGGAGGAGTGCCAGCCAGGCAGTGCAGTGCAGTACCCAAAATAGCAAGCCCTACTGAGGGGTAGCTCTGTGGAGTCTGGTAGAGTAACAGGGCTGTGCTGCTTTCAGGGCACAGAGGTCCACGCAGGGCTATATTTAGTCAAAAGTGAGTCTTTGCACAGCACCTCACAGAACAATACAAACATCTCCATACCCTTTTTTCATTTTTTTTCTGCTTTTACTCTATTTTATAAGTCAGAGGAAGGTGAAATTAAAAGGCCATTCATCCATTAAATAGATCAGTGGAATGGTAGCGTTCATCATGGGGTTTTGCCTGTTTTACTGGTTGGTTGATATTGTAATTACTTTTAGCATTAAAGCCAAAAATGAAAAGGCATGTGGATCAAGTTTCCAGACAGTTTTCCACAGATTCAGTAAATGAGGCAGTGCCATTCAGGTAATCTCCTAGCTATGGTTGCTTTTGAAAGGCTGGTATTTCTGTAGATACTATCTTCTAAGATTTGTTGAGCAAGAATGACTGTACTAGGAGAGAGCTGTTTCTTCCTCTAGCCTACTTTCTTTTTTCACACACACATATTACAAAGGGATATTCTGGCTACTCAGAAATATCTCCCTCAATACTGCCTCTCACCTGTCAAAACAATGTCACTCCATGGTGAGTTATAGAAAAGCTGTAAATTGGCTTTTGTTTTTGCAGTGTGCCTTTCACTTTTCCTCAAACAGGAACTCCCACCTCATTTTGCATTTGCTCTTATTGTGGATGGAGCCAAGCCCAGATACTGCAGAAATGATCACCCGCTCTTTACTTCGGGTTACTCCAAACTTGAGAAGGGTTGGGAAGAGTTCTGAAGGACCACTGTGCCACTCAGTAAAGGAACAAAGACAATTCAAAAAGAGAAGAAAAAAAAAAGGAAATAAAGGGAAAAGTAAATGCATTTAGTCTGGTTATTTGTTTTGGCAGTTGAAGGGTAATTTTAATTATGCCTAATGCCTCATGAAGTGCTGTCTTACAGCCAGTTGAAACAGGCCACTGTTGAAATAATGAAGACAGAGTAACAAACTGTTGTGCATACTCCTAAATCTGTCCTGAGCAAGTCTATCTTTCCTCATGCAAACTGAGGTTCACTCTGGTTAACCCAGGGTCAGTTCTACCACCCCGGTCTAGCTCCTTGAGCACAGTTCGTTTCACTGGATGCAGTGTCGCAACACAGATGCTGACCTGCTCTGCACAGTGGTGAAGAAAAGGTGGGAGCCAGCAGCCTTTCCTGCACAGGCTGCACCAGAGGAAGTCAAACACAGTGGCCAGCCTTACTCAAAAGTGTGGCCCAAGGCATTCCACTTGTGCCAGTGCAGTGCAAGGACCTCTTAAACAAAGAGCATCTCCCCAAAATGGACTTTGCCCCATGTGTGCTGGGAAGCTTCTTGGAAACAATATAACACTGGGTTCATGAGGAAGGAGGCAAGTTTAAGACATGGAGCGTTTTCCCCTTTTCCTCAGCAAGCTGCTCAGCTCCACCACCGCCTCTTAGGCCTGTAGTGCAAGGCTGCAGCAGCAGCAGTAGCACTGCAGCAGGGCTGTGAGGCACCATGTACTGGAAGTGGCTTTGCTGCAAGCAGGATGGATGCTGAAGAAAAGTGGCGATCGTGGTGGGATGAATCAAGGACTCCAGGACGGAGAGGGGCCCTGAGGCAGGGTTCCAGGGAACTAGCAGTGATCCTTTGGGAATGAGTGTAGAGGAAGACAAAAGAACCCTTGGGGGAATGAAGCCTTCTTGCAAAATGGATTAGCTAACTCCAGTATGGGAGACATTAATTTCTGCAACCTGCCCCTGGCTGTGTGGACTAGTCAGTGTCTTGTGTTTTCAGACAGAAAGGTACAAAACATGCTTGCCTTCCCCAGCCCTCTGCAAATTATTACATGGCTGGCAATGATTCTCTTTAAATACCACAGGTAGCCCACCCCAGAGCAACTCCTTGTGAAATTAGCAGCAAAACTCCTATCACCTCCAAACAGAGCAGGACAGAGATAACATTTTGAATCTTCAATGGCACCAAAATGCAACTTTCTATTTACATAGCATGGTCTTCCTCTAAATGGCTACACACACGTTTTGCCTGAAGTTGAACCCCAAGAGATCCATGACCAACAGATGTTACCCATGAGCTGCCTGTGTGCTACTGTTGGGTTCCAATGCATTGGCAGAGGAGGAAAGTTCTCTTTATTTAATTAGAAAACCAGAAGCACCTCTAGAAAAGTAAAAAATACTATAGAAAGAAATTGATATAAGTTTTGCCCTCTGTAGAAATAGAAACTTCTGTTCACCCCATTTGTAAATTGTATTACTGGCATTACTACTTATTATACTACTATTAAAATGTTTTCTTGGATTTACTTTCATGATTATTCTGTGAGGAGTTGAAACATATTCTCCCTATTTTAGAGATGGAAATAGCAACAGAAGATAAGTAAAGGACATATTCAAGGTGAAAAATAAATCCCTGACACAGCTGAGAACTGAATGCAGGTGTTCATGCCTCGCTTCCTCCCTCTCTCAGGCTGCAGTGTTGGGATCCTGCAGAGGCTGTGCAGAGAGCAGGGCTGGGCACAGAAAGCTGCAGAAAGCTGCTAAGCCACAGTGCTCTACCTAGTGCAGTTTCCTGTGGGTCTAGGCAGCAGACCGGCTCTGTGCTGGCTTTTTTTTTTTCCTATGTTACATTGTTTTCAACGTAAAATAGAACCTAAGATAGCTTCTTGGCTGTTTTTATTTGTCATAGTGCATCTGCATAAGCAACCTCCTGCCGCTCTCTGCCAGCCTCACATCTGTAGGCTCTGCATAGTGGAAGATTAGACAGTACTGAGGAACCTCAAGGTGATGTAAAACTAACGTGTTGCTTCTCTAACAGTACCTAAATGTTACACCTGACTGACAAGAGGTTTCACTACTATAAGACCCCATTTGGAGTGATTTGAAAAGGCAAAGAGCTGTAACAGAAAGCTCTTTCTAGAGGACAGGATCTGCTATTGAAGCAACTGACAAGAATATCAGAAAATCAAAGGGGAAAAGAGAAAAGAGAATGTGGAGAGAACAGAATAAAATGTACTGAGTGAGCCTGAAACAAGTTTACATAAGGCTTGATGGTCATACTCTTATTCATACTTAATGGTATGTTCGTATATGTAGGGAAAATTATTACTGACTGGAGGGCATCAAAATAGATCCAGCAGGTTCTAGAGGTAAGAAAGCTTCTGTCTGGAAATTAAAATTAACAAGTCAGTTAAGCTGCTTTAGCATAGGGAGACAGGTCAATCTGCTTTGAATTTGATAAGCAGCTAATACTTTGAAACGGCCACGGCTGATGCTTTTAAGAGTGATTCAGAGATATGCTTTAGAAGCTATGCTTGAATTGAGAAAGAAAAGGGACTGCATACTAAATGTATTCCAGAAGAGAGAGCACACCCAAATTTAGCTTCAGCTTTTCTTTTTCAGTCTTCTGGCAGCAATGGGAAGCTACGGTGGGTACAATCATCTCATGTAGCTTAAACTGCCCAAAAAAGGAAAAGAAAAGTTAAGAAAAATCTAGGCACTCTATTTTGTCTCTAAAATATTCTGAGGCAAAGCAACAGACGACACTAATATCTGAACATCTGCTATGTTGCATCTGATGGTTCCTCCAGGTAAAAAAAAAATTTGTTCATGAACTCTCAAAAAAGTTTACTAAAAACCCCTTGGCAACTCTGATTATGCACTTCTGAATTTTTTGAGATAAACACTGACTCTTTTGACAGGAGGCTGAAAGGAGTGGAGAATAATGTGTATATGCTATGTTTTGTGCCTGTCAGAACAGGTGAGCGAGCACCAGGCCTCTTTGTGCACACTGTGGTTAAGGCGTCATCTATCTGTTCTCATGGACTACACATGGGGGGGCATGCCAACCCACCTCACAGCACTGGCAGCCCTCTGCTCCTCAAACAAAGCCACAAGAGCAATGCTGAGACCAATGGTTGGTATCAGGGTGAAAACAAACCACTCCAGTCTGCCAGACAAGATAATAAAACATGGGGAAGATGTGGAAAGCATTGCTAAAACGGTTGGGAATGCTCAAAGTGAAGAAACTGGATAATTATCAACATAGGACTGGATTGTCCTGTCACGCTGGTTTTGTGATAGTATAACTCTGCTGACTATGAAAGAGTTGCTTCTGATTCAGACTGAACTAAGCACTTAGTGAGAATCATGATGAGCATCATGAGAAGGTCTGAGCTTGCTGTTGATCTTGGTACACCTCTGTGCACCTGACTCATGAACTGGCATGAGAATCAGCACTTGAGGATCCTTGACTCTTCCTCACCCACTCTTCTGACTAGACACACTAAGCCTGCATTCAAACTGCTCACTGTAGCAGGACCAGTGTTCTCTTTCTGAGAACATTTGTGAGAGAAGCACACTTTCTTTATTCTCTGTAACACAGAACCAAGGCCAAGACCAGTCAGTTTCTTCATCTGTCTCCTTGCCTCCCTTGTACCAACATCAGTACTGGGCAAGCACATACAAGTGACCCCGCAGACTGTACTTTCAGGTGAGAGGCACCTTTCAATTTCATCTCTTCTACCACCTGAGTCATCATGAATCACATCAATGTTCATGTCACCACAAAAGAGGCAACAGCAGGCACAGGTGGCTAGTAAGGGTTACAAGGTGGGACATGACCCCATGGCAGCACAAATGGCAGCACAAGTTGATGTCAGATTAAAGCAACTATTTAAAGCAACTTCTTTCTTTTTTAAATTATCTTTTAAGAGAACTTCTGTGGCTATAGTTCTATTAGTGTCATAGAGAGACTGAGAAATTCTGCTCTGTTTGCAAGTTCCACAGCAAGGGCATTTCTTCTGCTCCCCTCTAGAAGAGCTGCTTGCATTGAGCAGTAACAATATATACTCTTAGGTATGATTACGCCATTTTAGTGGGGAAAATGCCAGTGAATCTCATGGCAGTCTTTCAACTTCTCCCCCTCAGTTTTGGCTGACAGACCACAAATTCATAGAGTTAGTCATCTAGAAAGTGCCATTGCCAAATTCTATACCTATTGCAACAAACCAAACTGATTCTTGTATTTTAAATAGGAATTTCCTGAAGGAATTTAGTATGAACTATTCTAATCCTCTTTGTCTCTCCACCAATACCACACATTAAATAACACCTATAACAAATGCAGTTTCAACTGAAAATTGGTGTGCACTGAATGTGTCACGTACAAAGACAACTAAGATTTTAATTTCAACTTTAAAAAGCCAGAAATCCTGTGGTTTGTTTATCTTTGCATTGCAGGCACATTCTGAGGCAAATAACTCAACCAAAGGATTTCCAAGAGCCAGCTCTTATCTAGAGAACATGAAATAGAAGTGTTAATAGCACCAATATACAGGTGTCAGTGTCACTGCAATAATTGCACTACAAGTCAGAGACTGACATTTTCATAAAAGAAAGTGTCAAAACAGTAGAAATCAAGGCTGTGAAATTTTCTTCGCTTACGAAAACATGTCTCAAACAGGTATTCAGATGTTCAGCTGGAATTTGCAACTATATTTAGAATGACAGTTAAAACTGACCTCTTTTCAGTAAAAAAAACCCAGTGCATGTAATTGTCATGCCAGCATCATCAGGACAGAAATAAAGGGAATAAGTGCAGTAGGCTTATCTGTTCCAGGTGAGAAGCGCTCATGGGCTGTGAGCCACCTGTTTCCATGGAGGTAAAGCTCTTTCTCACTATGGGACAGAGATATTTCCAATGTTTCAGGCGGAAATACTTGGAGACCAAAACGCTTTGGAAAAAAATAAAATAAAATAAATATATCAGTGCAAACGAGGAACATTCACATATCTAAGTAAAATCCAATTTTATCAAAATGGGATTTGTAACTCTAAAGAGAGGTTCTTTGATTGTTTTCTCTATTTTTTGTTTTCTTTTTTTAACTGTGTTGCTTTCATTTCCTCTGATCAGATTTGACCAGAAGGCTTAGGACTCCTGTTTGCCTTCAGTAAGTCTTCCACTAAGAATTTATAGTTTATTTTGTATGACAGCAAAGAAATTAATTACTTTCAACCTAGAATAAGCCAATAGAAACTAGGTTCTTAGCCCAATTTGAAGTCAAAGTAACTATGTGTGATTATTTCATCTTCTAAAGGTAAAATAGACATAATGGACTGAGACAGATTATTTGTCTGATCATTTCCCTTGACTTTTCATGAAAACATTGATTTCTCTGTGGAAGTCCTTTGGATTCAGCTCTTTGGTCTCTGAAAACTGGAATTCATAAACAATAGTAATTTCCTTCAGTATAGGGAAATAAAGCATGGGGTAGATGGGATTATCATACATGATCAAGAGACAAAAGCAGAAAAAGAGTGGACATGTTCTAACTCTCTGCAAACACAGCTGCTGAGAGTAGAGGAAGGAGCACCCTCACATTCCCTGTTTAATTCCGCTCACTGGCGTGGCAAGCTGCAATGGCACTACAACAAGAGTTCGTGGGCACGGAGTACAAACCCCAGGAGCACTTTGTAAAGGCCAAATTTTGTGTCCGTGATCTGGTAACTGCTGTTCACACGGAGTTGCCAGGGATGTCATGATGACGCAAGCAGATTTTTAGCTGATGAAGGTACACACAGAGAGAGGAAGCAACATGTAAAAACAAGTAAAAAGAGGACAGGAAGAAGAGGGAAATAAGGGGGGAAAGTGGGAGAAAAAGGTTGAACTCATCTGCGCCTCAGCACAGCAGAGCACAATGAAATCAGGGGGTCCTTGGCATCACTTCAACATCCACACAGGCCCCAGGCCTGCCTTCTTTGCTTCCCCCCTGCAGGATGCTGAATGAATAAGGGCCTCTTTCTTCATTGCCTTTTATTCCCCCCTTGGTTCCTTGAGTTATGAAGGCTGAAGACATACAACAAATACAAACTCAAGTCGTTACTTAGTGTAAGAGCAGTGACTTGTGGTATGCCAGCATGAAGCTATTCTGGCCTTCAGAGCGCTTTTGAAAAGTCCTTCACAGCCCGGCATCCACCTGCAGAATCTGTTTATGCTACAAAAAGTTCAGCACATTTGCTGAGCCCGTGAGTTAAGTCACTGATGCAAGTCATTAGCATGCCACTCTATGTACATCACCTCCCAGAAACACCATCAAAACTAGAAACTTTGTATGTGGGGGGGTTGTTTCCCCCATGAGTCAGGAAGATGACTTTTTTCATGTATGTCTCAGCCTGGACATTCAGGAAAATGCAGACAACCCTCACCACATCACTGTGCTTTCTAATTGAAGAGCGAGGAAAAATGGCTCATTCATTTAAGAGTCTAAAGGACATTCAGTGCTTTCCAAAATCAAGGGAATCCTGTTGTAGGCTAAATCAGTCAGCTTGGAACTAATGAGACACCCCTTTGAATTCAAATTTCACCTGTGCAATTAAAGAAATCAGTGCCAAGAACTCTGATTAGTGCAGGAATGGGGGATCAGCAAAAGCGTGGTGTGTTTTGCAGGTAGCAAAGGCCATCCCAGCCTCTGCGGTGTGGAAAAGATTGATGTTTTGTGTGAAGGTGACACCTTCAAAACCAGCAAATAGAGAACTGCAAGTGGAACTCCTCACTCCCCAGGCCTGGCTCTGTTACTGAAATAGGATTTATTTCTGGATGTATTCCTAAAATGAGAAGTTGCTCTTACATTTGAATATCTATTAGAAAAGAAAGCTGTGAATGAGCAAAACTCCCTAATGTGCCCCCACACTGCAAATGGCTATTAGATTAGCTTCCAAGGATGCAATTGAGTTTCACCTCAGTCTAACTTATAGCCAAAAATTCAATACCGACATTTATTTAAATTTTTTTTCTTTTGAGCTCTGAATATTCCACTGTGTAATTCTGCAGATTAAAAAAAAAAGAAGAAAAAAAACCCCCATGAAACTGTCAGGGATTTTCATAGAAGTGTAAGCAGATATTCTGTTATTCAGTGTATCTATATTTGTGATTTTCTATGGATTTTACATATCTCAGCACCTCATAAGGATTAATCAATATATTTTTACAAAACCAAGTGATGTAGCCTGGTTGTCTTGGGCCTTTTTGTTCAGCTTATCCCTCATTGCAGTTTCTGCCTTCCCTCTCATTTGTTGCCTTATGCACCTCAACCAAGGCACAATTTCAGCACAATCTATTTGCTGGAAACAAGTTACCCTCTGCCAACACTCTTGTGTGTCAGGGCAGGGTTCTTACAACACTCACAGAGACACTGACAACTTCTCCAAGATCAGAAGGAACATCTATGGCCCAGGCAAGAGTTACCTTGTCTCTCTTGGATCTCAGTCCAATGTTTTATCCACAGAACTATGTTACCCCAGTAATTAATCAGTGCAGCAGCAAAGCGTGGAGAGAGAACAATGCAAGTCAGCCTTCCAGGTGCTGACTATAACAGCACCTCTCAGTCAAAGGGGAATGGTATGGATCACTGTATGGGCTTAAAGGTTCTTATATCCAGTGTCACAGCTCCAGAACAATAAACTCAACATACTTATGCTGCTGCATGCCTATATGAATGTGTGCCCTAAATAAACTGGTAGTGTCAATCCAATACAAAGTGGGTATACGGTCAAGATGCAGAAACTGCTGTCAAAACTGCTGCTCCCTGGCACTATCAAATGATCACTTAAGAGGACAGGGGTGCATGGATAATGGAAAGTGATGACCAAAAGCAAAATGCCAGGATGTAGCACGGAAGTCTGCACCTACGTGGCCAGTGTCACAGCTTTCTGTGCATAAATAAAATATCAGTATCACAGACCAGGAAGCACAGGCATGAAATTCGTCCCAGAAGAAAAAGGAAAACTGAAGAATTTAAATAAACAAACCAAAGAAGGAAAATCGAAGCCAGTGAGTGACAAAGATGAGTGAGCTTCCCAAAAGAATTGCATGCAATGATAGTTAGGCACTAACAATGCAAAAAAAAGCATTAATTTCTTAAAAACAATTTGGAAGCAAGCAAATATTCTTTGACTCATAGAATGCTGCTGTCAAGATCTCTGTATGCAAAATATCCAATGATTTGCACAAAGGTAAACAGTCGTCATTTTGTCTTCCTTCCAATTAGACTGTCCCAAACCTGAGCACAAATCTTGCTTCAACATCTTTTCCCTCTGAGACGCATGCTTTGATTTCTCATGCCCATGTTATTTTATCATCTCTGCCCTTCCTTTCTTCTAAGCTTTGATCTTTTTCAAATCATGTAGAAGAGGCATCATCTATAGTAGAAAAATGATTAACTGTCTCATTAATTCTAAGCCATCACTATCAAAATGGATAGTAATAGTATAAGACTCACTGACCTCAAAAAAGTTATGACTTATACCAGTTGAAACACACTCATGTTTTGAGACTATGGAATACAGTTTCCAAATCAATGTGTTGTTTAACATTTCCTACCTCAGTTCAAATATGTGACCTACACTATTGTGGCCTGAAGGATTGCAGAATTTGAACATTTAATGTGGTTTTAATGTAGCAATGCCTGAGGGCCTCTACCAGAATCAGGATCCTTCTCTTTTTAGTGCTTTTAAATCTACAAGAAAAGGAAATGGGTCAGGAAAAGCTTGCCATCAAATGAGTAGGCAACACCATCAGGATTGTTCAAACGAGTGAACTGGGAAGTATACCAAGAGTTTTCCGGCTAAGTTTGAAACACCATTCCAGTTGGTAAAATGGAAGGGAGTAGGAAAATCTGCCAGGTCTTTTAAGCAATCATATGCACTTACCCCAAAAGCAGAACTTTTCACTCCAACTCAACATACTGAGTAGAAAACTCGTGTAAAAAGGATAAATAAGGATCTCCCCTCTCTCCAGGATCATCCATTAAGTTTCTTATGAAAGATACCATAGCAAAATAGTTGTAGCTCCAAATAGGTGTGAAACATGAGGACCTTTTAAAAGGCAAGTATTTTGACGGAAAAGAGACACAGAAGTTAAGGAATTTTGTCTAATATCTGTGAGTTTCCCCTGGCACAGTCAAAGTACCCACTGATATGCAGGCCAATACAACAGCAACAAGAGCACATTGACCTTTTAAAAGATGTAGCTCAGAACGTGCAGACAATATCAAGAAAATTTTGCACAAAAAGGTAACTCTTTTTCAGGTACTTTCTCCTGGATTCTAGTAGCATTAAACACATCTGTAGTCTATCCTCACAAGGCAATAAAGCAAGCAGGTGGTTTTACTATACTTAATTTTGCATGTCTGTGTAGCTTGATTTATATACAGGAAAAACAACACCATTAAGGATGAAAATAATTGGACACAAAGGCAACAAGGAGGAATGATGTAATCTCACCTGATAGAGTGATTTTTCACTCCTTACAAACCTTACTACTTGTATGATATTTATGAACTTGAGAAAATAATAAATCTAAGGGTGCAAACAGACAAGTTACTGGAAAGAAGAGGAAGAAGACTTTGATTTTTGGTTGCAAAGGCTAAAATAAAGGGCATAGAATCAGGTATTTTATGTGCTATTTTTCATTTTCAAGGGAGTTTGCATTATTGCCTTATTCATCCTCATTACCACCTTCAGAGAAAATAATAGTGGAATGTGGTTACAACAGAGGCTTTGGACAATTGGTTCCAACAGTTTCTCAAAAATTGTAGATAAAACTACCATCTACTTACTGCTTGCAACAATTGGAAATCGTTCTACCTATGATGCAGTATTTTATATATATGAGTGTTTGATAGGTTTGAGGTCTGAGTGTTTTGTTCCACAGTCTGCTTAAAGGTGGATAAGTCATGCCTAAATCAATGAGATAACAGTTCATGCCTGGCTTTAAGTTATGTGCCTGATTCAAACTGGGCCTCTAGAAAGCATTTTTCCATGTCACCTGCTGGCTAGAGAAAATTCAGCAGAAGGACTGGGAAAATTGTAGGAAAGTACTTCACAGCAGATGAACATTGCTACCGTGCTCAGTTGCAGGGATAGGGAAGGGTCCTAGGACAAGAGGTGGAGGGGTAACGTTCACCTCCTTTAACTGTGGAGTATTTCGGTGTAGACATGTACATCTCAAGTATCCTTCAAGGTATCTCTGTAGTCAATGGAGAAACAGGCTTTTGTAAGTGCAGCTGGCATCAGTCTCATCCTAAGATGGATGGTAAGATAGGGAAAATCAATTATGACCCTTAGATCCCTCTTTCTCTTTGTTTATGAAGGAGGTTATCCCAAAGACAGGTACCTACACTGCAGTTGTCTAACATTAGGTGAGATTAGATCCTCTTTTTCTCCCCAGGAGGAAAGTCTTACACAAAGGCCTGGAATCACATTTATATTTTCCTTGAAATAATTTCCAATCCTACTTTTGCCTCTAGCCATCCATCCTACTTAGGATCTTTTCTCCTGATTCCGTGCTGTTAAAGATCCCAAAATGTGAGTCTGACACTGGCAACGTGTACTTGCCCATTCTTTCATGACAGTGACACTACTAACTGCAGCAGTTGAGATCATATATGTCCTCAGTGTTCATCCAGAAATTCTGCAGCTGCAAGAAAACTTGGTAAAACATTTAGAAATAAAATAACTGTCAAATCCAATGAAGTGCAGCATTACTAGGAAGAATCTATACACTTCAGTTCCAAAAATACAATCCTGTCAATAAATAAATGGCCAGTTGATTCATATGTGTGACTTATCCCTACTTAAATTCAAAGCATTTATGGAAGTGTCTGTTGTATTTTGAGTACATTCTATCTTGGACATTCAATTTGCTCAATTCAGTCACAGCATCCTTTCCTTCTGAGATATGATTCATTTTCCAGGTGAGGTAACACTTGATCTAGAGCTGAATGGAAACTGGAACCCAAGCTTTGTGGGGTTCAGTGCTGCTTTTAAAACATATGTTTATCAACCTGGAAGCTAAAACTCTGGCTGGCCAAAGACTTTTCCAGGTTGAAAACTGTATGCTGGGCATCTGTCTCCAGAGATGTCAACAGGCTTGTGCACAGTGCCTGATGTTAATTGTGGGTATGAATCTTGTCAGATTGGGTCTTAGACATTCAATACCACAAGGTTCTGGGCATTCCAGCCCTAGTTTATCAACCAAGAGAACTATTTACACAATCTACTGTTTTCACTGAAGTATAAAGAACCAACAAGTACAAAAAAATCTATTATTCGAGGTATAGCGTGATCTGCAGTGTAGTCAAACAGTAGCTTCATACTGAACTGTATGAAACTCAGGTGAATAAATGAGATGAGTTGCTAGCAAGATGAACCATGTACAGCAATGTTTATTTCCTAGAAGAAAGTAGTAAGCAAGGAAATTGCATCAAGAGCATGCATTTAAAAAAAACACTCTCTGGTACTCTTTCTGTATTCACTGAAATTACCATTTTATTCATCACTCTGATGAGTGTTTTATGCCACAGCTGAACCAAGCTTGCTGAAGTGAAGGCATGTATTTTACAGACAACTTATTTTTAATCCTGCCTTGGGGATATTAACTTGCATCCTGCCAATTTTAACATAACTCATCAGCTTCATCATGTGCAAAGTACAGGATAATACACAGGTGCACAACTATACGGATGCTGATAGCATTTAAAAAAAAAAAAAAAGAAGGTCAAATGCGGTCATGGGAATTTCCTTTAAAACTATATAAGGTATCAGCCATATGCAGTCTTCTGTGGTAATTTTATGCTATATCAGAATTTTTCCCATGTCTAAAAAAGCCTACGGAGAACAGGAAACATCGTGTTCTTTTAGTGCTGAGTGTGATGTTACTAGCAATTTGCTGAATTAAGGCTGATTTGTCAGTTGTATCTAATTTCAACAGCTATTCCCTTGTTCTAAATCTGTTGTTGGCACTTCCTACAAACTCTAAGTATCCTCAGCTCCCCTTTGCATCCTTAGAGCTAGCAAGAGTGGGTTTCACCAGACCTTAAGGCATCTGTCAACATACATTTACAACTGAGCTGAGCTAAGCTAGGTTCTCTTCCTAAGCTTTGGAGAGAAATCAATAGTTTTAGGGAATGAGTCATCTAATCAGTTTTGGATACATGAAAGGAAAACCCTTCTTTGACTTTAAAGAGAAGTTAAGGTTACCAACACAGAGATGCCTATTCAGAGTAGCTCTTTCCTAGCATAATTTATGGACTACCTCTATTGATTCCTCATAGGCCAGCACAAGCTGAGATTGATTTCCCAGAAGATGGAATTTACTTTCCCATAGACACATATAAAGTGACGTAGATTCAAAGATGACGAGCATCCAATCCAATCCAATCCAGCCATATGATCAATGGCAAGCAAATCTACATCCAGTCAAGGTAACTAAAATCAACCTGAAAAAGAAGATCAGAAAAGGCTTCCATTATATTGCCTACTATTTCTCTCTCTCCTACTTTCAACATGACTTTCAGGCCCTCCTTCTTTGCCTTCTGAAGAACCTGAAGTTTCCATAAGGTTCAAATGTGCTTTTGCCAAATAATCCTCACCCTCAGCAAGAAATGGCAGTGAGAAAATGGCAGTGCTTGCAGGAACTTGAAATGTTCAGGTGACACCAGAGATCAAAGGGAGCACAGGAAAGAGATGGTGTTTCTGCCTCCATTATTAAGAGCAAGGCAAAATTATCTTCCTGTGTGCACAGTTAACCTGCATTGAACAACTGTCCTAAATAAAAGTGAGCTTTCACATTGAATGTTATTCTGGCTTTTGTCAGTAGTTATTTCACTTTTTCATTCTCCTTTTTGACAAGGAGAGTCTTAGAAATTGTATGCATAAAAACGTTCCGGAAGAAACACCCAAAGGCAACAATAGTTTTACTCCAGAATCCCAACACTGGTTGGGGAACTAATGAAACAAACATCAGTTCTTTATATAAATATCCAATGATGCAACTATCCTGCTAGATCAAGTACCATTCAGAATCAATGCCAAAGGCAATCAGGCGAAATACACTGTAAATGTATTTCAGAGAAAGAAAAAGAAGAGGTAAATCTTGAAAATAGTTTACAAAACAAAGTGCTGTGTGATGGAGAATGACCTCAGAAGATACTTGCTTCTGAAGCCAAGGGGAGATCAGCTAATAAGAAAAACAAAGATAGCCAATAAAACAACTAGGCAATAAAAGAGTTACTGCATGTTTGATATTTCATTTAAATTATCTACCAGCAATGACCTCTTTCCCTTTTCAATGGAGAAACCCATGGATATATCAGTAGAAGACTGGCCACAAAGAACCTGCCGCTGTGCAAAAAATACTCAGTTTCTTCTACCCAAAGGTATGGATGCATTTCCCACTTGCATTTCAATTAATTTCCCTGTGCATTCAGAGATGAAACACGAGGCACAGCAACTATTTTTGCAGATTTTGTTTCCTAAGGTCATTCTCTAAAAGCCATCTTTCTTTTCCTCCACATTTATCATCATTTGCCTGCAGGGAATCTGAGACCAAGGCATGTACATCTGTATATACTCTAAGTGTGGCCAGCCCTTTTGCTGTAGAGAGTGAGCAATAAGAAAAAGAAAAGAAAGAAATGAAAATAACCTGAAAAAACATTCAACTTGTCAAACAAGCCAGGACTTTCAGAATGGGACAAACACACTTCTTGTTTGCCCAAACCTATACCTGAAGTAGCACTGCCACTGTGTTGTGGCTTTATTCCAGATACACATCACTGTGAAACGAGAGTGAATTCTGGTGCCCAAAAAAAGTTGAACAAGTGAAGCAAGCCTGGGGCTCATCTTATGTGCTGAATTGATAGAGTATTGCACTTTAGATGCATTGTGCCAAAGTGTACCAATAATAATCAGCCATCAGCAGGGACTATCCGTCAACTTAAAGCTTTTAAGGCCTTGAACTGGGTGGCTCAGTGGTGCACACTGCCACAGCTCCATTTAGTTCAGGGAAATTGCACTGACTTGTGCCACCTTGCAGGTCTAACCTCTTCTCTTTTATTGCTAGTTCTTAAATCAAGGCACTGAAATGAGCCAAATTCCTAAGGGCAAGCAGGTTTCATATTTATCACTGGTTTCTGGATACAGTTTTCAAGAGCTTTTTCAAACCTTACAGCAGTTTGGTTGGCAAGAAGCAGTATGCCATACTCCTCAGAACAGGCTTGTTCTATACCTTGTGGTAATTTCCATCACATACTTGTAAAAGGCTCTGGATATAGAGATGTGGTCTTTTATCACACCCCAGAGGAGACAAACATGCACAGGTACCAGCACTGTCTTCAAACCACTGGCTGCCGAGGCCTTTGGGCACAGATCAAGTACTGCCACCTAAGGCTCAGACACTACAGCACATTGAACTGCACTGAATCCTGCCATTACAGGACAAAGGCTACCCTCCCATACACCACAGTGACTAAAGAGAACACAATGAAAAAGGTAGGCACCCCTCCAACAAGCATCTTCACTCTCCCAGTTTAGCTCAATTCACAGTCTTCCCAAGTACAAAAGGTACCTGAGAATTAACAACACTCAAAGTCCTAGTCATTGAAAGTCAGGAGGAAGTAAAGATCTAAAGATATTCCTCAGTGTACATTAAAGCAGATATTACTTCTACAGGATTACTTACGGAACACATCCCTACTGCACTCCGAATTCTTCCAAAAGAGCTACTTGCAAGCTACTAGGAGCTAATGAAGCTTCTGACTGAGGCCCAGAAATAGGTTATGAGTTGTGCCTGTCCTTGAGAGAATTGGACAACTGATATGGGTCTGAAGAAAACTCCTTAGGGCTTTTATCAGGACTCAGTAGAGGCTCCATGGGCCAGCAAGGGATACCCAGGGGTGAGAACACCAAGCTGCTGCCAGGGACATCCCATTACCAGGACTGGAACCTTCAGGACAAACACTTGTTTATGTAACCAGATGTAAAGGTATGACTTTCAAGATTAATTTTTATAGAATGGCCCTCAGGTTGCCATTTCACCCATGGGGTGACTCTGTACCAACACAGCTTTGGAAGCCCCTAGCCTAGAATTATTTTCACTGGGATAATGGGTTGGAGTAGTCAGAGTCCACTGGAAACACACAGCTCCTGCTTTGACATCACTGTAAGTGCAAATCTCAGGCAAGTTAAGGCAGCGTAGTGACAGTCATACCAACGTGGACTCAAAAGCAACCTTGGCATTCCAGTTTCTGAGTCAGTGGTGACTGGATGCATTGCACTGGTAATGTGCTTCTTATCTGAGGATGAGCTGCCTTCCTGTTGCAGCAGTCCAGTGACTCATACCGAGAATATCTGCACTACTATTTGTCTAGCAGGGAATGCTGATAGTTTGTGGGGGGAAAATGGCCTTGTTCCAAAGGAGTGAAGTAATGGCACGATAGTAATAATAATTTACTTCTGCAAAGTGCCTCTTATTGTGAAGAATCACTCAGCAAATTATACATGTGTATATGTAGGGATCAATCAGTCCCCTCTGCAGGGGATGTAGCAACCATTCTGCATCAGCAATGTTGCACAAAAGCATTTTAGAGGAGAAGTGAAGAACAGCTTCTCCAAACGACCACACAGAAAGAGGATGTTGCGCAGAAAAAAACACCAAGTCATGTTTATCAATACCTGTATCTTCAAATAGGAAGCTCTCTTATCTTCTTTCCTAATTCCAGAGCAGTGCTAGAGCAAGGTTTTGTGCGAGCTTTAAGAAACACCCGTGACATGAGAAAAACCTCAGGCACAAAGGAAAGCAATAAATACATGCACATTAGAGAGATGAGAGCCCAGCAGCCTATCCACACTGTTACATTCAGTGTCACCCCCACGGAACTGCACCTACTTGTGCCAACCATGAAGACTTGCCTTGACAAAATATGAAGGCATTCCAGTTTACCCCCGGCTCAGGGAACCCAGTTAGATCAGATCAGCAAACAAAGGGGGAACCCCTTGTGTGAAAATGTGCCTTCCACCCATGCAAGAGTGGCCACCACGCCCCCTCTGGCACACTTGCCCCTGCTGCTCAGCAGTGCTGGGTTTCACACAGCCATAAAGCTGAATATCTTCAGCTCACTAAGATGGGGTAAGTCCTCTGAACTTAGTCCCAAGTTAGGACAAAATCCCACTTGGATTTTGTCCCAAGTTAGGCCAGCTGAGGTTACCATGTCTCAGTCTCACCCACCAGCAAAGGAGGAGCCCAGGCAGTCAGTGCTCAACCTGTGCTCTGCCCAGCAGTCTTTTTTAAGTTGGGGCCACTCCACTGGGGATCAGAGTTCTTCTGCACCTTTCCATGAGGTGCCCAGGCTCCTACACCCTTGGCAAACCTTCCTGCAGCTTTAGGGCTGCTGTGAAAGGACGTGAACCCACCTTCCTTCCCACCTCACCAAACACCCCACTCCCTCCTCTGCTCTGCCATTCGTGATCATCTGGCTGCAGGGCAACCAAGGGAACAGGCAGATCCAGCTCAGAATTAAAAAGTAATACAAAAATGAAATAAAATAATAAAATTGTTGTCAACTCTTTTAATTTCCCAACCCAACTCACATTGCAGGGGTACTTATGCTGACACAGCAGAGCCTCTGAGACCTGCCCTAGTCCACACCCCCTGCTTTGCAGCAGATGAGCGAATCCATAACCCTTGGTCCAATTCTTATTCACACCTGAGGAACCTGTGAAGATAACATAAGAGGGTGCAAGTCACCACTAGATAGCATTAAGAGTGTCTCAAAGAAGGCTTATTTCATATCTTCACAGCAAACTGCTATTATCTTTCTTCTTTTCACAATAATCATACAGGAAAGCACATAAGGTTTAAATAACTGTCCTTATTAACTCTGTGCTAGGTGTTTCTTGAACACTTTGCTATGCTAGCAGTCTTTCAAACCACAGTGGGGCCAGCAAACAGGTCCCAGACAATTTAAAACTTGGCCTATTCCAGACAGTTACAAGTAGGCTTTAGCGTAAGAATCAGTGCAGTTAATGTATGTAAGCAACCCAGAACAAAGGAAAAAAGCCAGCTGGTCTCTCAGGACAATGCCAGCCAAGCAGACAATAGACATACCCAGTGTGGGAATTCAAAGACAACCAACAGTGACCTAATTGTTCTCCTATCAGAGTCTGTGGGGGCTTTGCTATTGATTTCCAATATAGTTACCGTTTGCATAGGCTGGAATTTAACAGCAGTGAAAAGACCTTTCCTTCACTTTCAGTTTTACAGACTCTCTCTACCTGTTCATAACTGTAAAGTGTTTTTTTCATGTCAGCTCCAGAACTTTTCTATATAGAAAAGTCATAAATATTCAACCATATTGAATTTTCTCTTGGTTCAGTTTGGAAGCTGGAAGCGAGGCAGGAAAACTTTTATCATAGACTCAAAAGTCAGCAAACTTTGGGAAGTCCCTCTGCAGAAACCACATCTACTGTCTGACACACATTCTTTTCAGAGTGTTGCAAGAAATTTTAATCTGGGAAGATATGAGGTGGATCCAAGAAATGTCTGACTTCGGGAGTAGAAAGAACATGTAGGAGCCTCAACTGTGATGTTATTGTAGTCCAGGAACCATCGAGGCCAAAATCCTCTCAGATTACCAGTGTAATTTCATTAACATACACACACTGACTTTTATGTATATGGGGCATCACAGTCCCAAACCTTTCATGAAAGCATATTAGATATTCATATCGCAGCAATGGCTAAAAACTGTTGGCAGTGATATTTCCTAATTTGTTCCCCACCAACAGTAATGCTGTGCTACATGGTACATGAAACCCTCACCCCACTACAAGTAAGGGCAAGGACAAGACACCTCAGAAGGACAAGATGAGCAAATGAACAACATATGAGTATTGTATTGTATTTTGCCACCCCTCTGTTTGCACAGTACATTTCACCACCCACCCAGCAGATATTTTTTATGTTATTTAGAATATGTCAACAAATGCATTTTTAAGTAAAAATGTTAATCATGCCAACATGAAGGAAATAAAAATTATATTAATGATTCTCTCTGTACTTGCTTTGTTTTTATTTTCGTGTGTTTCATTGAGTTTCCTCACTGTGGGTTGCAGGGTGGCTGAGGCTTAAAAGCACACATGATGGAACTCTCAGACTGAACTACCCAGCAGCCTTTGTAGCGAAGGTCACATCTTAAAACGTTCCCTTGCTCGTAATCATGTCAGAGTCAATAAAAATTCATATCTGAATACCAAATGTAGCACTGCTGGTGGTTTAGATTTAGGAGGAAGGAACATAGGTCAGGCAGAGACCGCTTTGTTGGTTTTCTCTGTCACAGTATTTTTGATCAATACAACTAGCATCTCTCATCACCTGTCCCACCAGCATAGGAATATCCTTCCTATCTCCACAGAATAGCCTGGCTAAAATCTGTCATAAAAAAATATGATTACTCTTGGTGTTTTTACAGAACCTGATCTGTTCAGGTCTTTCTTCAAGGTGAGACCTGATCTTTTCAGCCATGAATTTGCAAAGCTAACAAAACAACTCAGACATGTTCATGAGGCTGTTTCCAATGTCACCAGGACAGATCATAAATTTTGTCTCCTCTGCCAAAACCAGGAGATAAGCTCTAGGCTAAATTGCAAACTCAGCGTAGTCAGCTCAAGGCTGAGCCCGAATGATTCTGACACCCCCACACATATGCTGTATGTTTGTAGTTAGCCTCTGGCTTTCAAAATTGGCATTTAAGTAGCTAGAGTTTGTGCTCCTCTGGGTCTCAAATAAATTTTACTGAGTGGAAAACAGAATATGTAAACAATTAGTCCCAAGATTTGGGTAATTAGAGGTTTAGCCAATTTATATCAGCAATTGCAATAACAAACACAATGCTGCAGTATGCCTTCTGCATCTTGCTGGACCAATTGGTACTTAACAACAGCAAAATTCAAGGTTCACTGCTGACAAGCCAGCCCTCCCAACTAACAGCTGGAACTTGTGAACTATCTTCTATGATTTTTCTGCCAGTGCTGTGTGCGGGTTGCTTGAAATCTCACCTTTGTGAGAAATTGGGGAAAATTAGGGACTCATGACTGACTAAGTATCATCAGACTAAATTTTGTCTGAAGCAACATCTGCTTTTAAGTTGTTCCAATCACCTGCTCAGAGCAGTCACTGGAGGGATGAGTTCACTGTGGCAGAACAATAACATTTTAAGAAGCATTTTCAGTACATTTAGGTAAATTTGGAGTATCCTTCTGTGTGCCTTTCCTTTAAAAAACTGATGATCTAGATAATTTTATAAGACAAAAGCAAAGAAGTAAGCTGAGTTTAAACTTCTGACACAGTGCAGTGTCTGCGTGCAAGCTGGATGCACCAGGCCTAAAGTAAACATTGTGGTGCAGCCAGATTCTTCAGTGTCCTGGACCTTACAGAGATATTCATGCCAAGGAAAAATTATAAAAATTAGTCTCCCATTTTGTAACATCATACAAGATCCTTTCTGTGCTGGTAGAAACACCAACATAAAATACAGAGCAGTAGTAATCCAGACCAGTTGCAGTGATGGCAATTCACTTGAACTCCAAACATAGTTCACCTTGACCACACACTTTTCTGCTATTAATTGCTATTTACTGACAAGAGAGTCGCTTCACCTTAAATCTTGGGAAGCTGTGGGAAAATGGACCAGTGCTCACTCTTCCATGATGGCAAAGACACCAACAGCACCTGACGTTACACCTACTTCTGCCTTGAAAAATTATACCTCACAAGGATTTGCATCCATTCCCTCCCATCAGTGGCGTTTCGTGATTTGTTATGCTCTTCAGAAAGTTTTACCCATCAGCATCATGCAGTTTCATTAAGCAATTCTACCCCATGGAGTAGATAATTTGAACACCATGGAAATTTGATATTTTCTGCCACGTTAGTAAGAGCTTCATTTAGCAGAAAAAAAGAAAGGGAAAGAGAGGAAAAGAGAGAAATTAGAACTCCCTAATTGAGTCACAAACCAAAAGGATCAAGAATGCTTTGGATTATTTATTCACAGTTAATGATTTATCCAGCCCTAATTACAGTTGCTAGAACACTTTCCTAGCTGCAATATTAATTATACTTCTTTCATGGCTGCTATTTATATAAGCAGAAGATGAAATATGCAATTAGGTGATCAGATGCTGCAGTGGTATCACGGATGATTTTTTTTCACAATAGGTATCATTATCCACTTAAAATGATGCTAAAGGTTGTGGGTAATTGCTGCCCGTTCTTTACCACAGAGTTCAGTGAGTTCTAGGAGAGCCCTTATGGAACCAGAGAGTGGGTACAAGGCATTCCCTGCCCCACAGGGAAACCCAGGTCTCCCAAAACAAACGTGCATGCAGAAAGGTTCCTCTATTTGCAAAGTCTTGACTATCAATTACAAACTAAGCTAAGGGACAAGGCTGCCAAGAAACACCAGGTCAGAGTCAGGACAACACTAGGTGCACAGTCCTCAGAAAAACTAAAACAAAGAAACGTCCACACCTACATGCTGAGACAAAAGGGGTTCAACACTGCAGGCAAGGGCTCCAACCAGCTGAATTCCTGTGCCGTCAGACAAACAAGACTCTGGCTTGACAAAGAAGAAGAAATTAAAAGAAACCCTTGATTCCATCACCATTTTCTCCAGCTATGGAAACAATCTATCATGACACTTTATATTTAGCTGAACACTTACGTCAGAAAGGATAAAAACAGGAAGAGCACTAATATCTTGGTCTTTTATACTGCTCTGTGTATACTGCTTTTCATAGGAGGTCATACACTATTTTCATTTTGTAGGCAGTAAAGTTGAAGTGCAAAAGAAAATAAAAATATGCTAAGCATTACTCTATGATGCAACAGAAGACATAATATTTCCATTATAGAAACTCCTATAAAATCTATTAAAGCAATATATTCTTGAAATTACTTTTTATGCCATGTTAAAAAGGGGGGGTGGGGAAGGAAAAAGGCAGATATGACATATATTTAATTCCATAAAACCTTGGAGTAAATTATCTATGTGAAAAAAGACACAATACTATTCAACAGAACATATACTGGCATTATATCTGCTTATTTTACATCTCATATGCTTTGTTCCCTTAAAAGATCTTCTTCCCCAGAGAAGAACACAGGAGATGTCTCCCAAGGCTTCAGTTTTCTTACCTGCAAGTTTGAGGAGGGGGTTGCAAAGTATTTTTTTACCCCATTCTTTCACCAAGTCTATTTTGGTCAGTTCTGCAAACCTGGCTTCGAAGGTTAGTTGACTGCACTTTCTGTGTGGAAAATGGGAACACTACCACAAATTCAAGGATTTTCTTTTAACAGAAGAAGTATAAATATGAGAGGATTATCACATTTGCTACTTAAAGTCCCAGTAACCTGCAGAATTTTTTTCTATGAGTGCTGTTAATTGTCACGCTTGTAGGAAACAGTAAAATTTAACTAACAGAAGGAAAGCTGTTTTGCTTGTGTTTTGCTCCAACAGAGAGAATCAAGCCAAGCGAGACTTTAAGTTATTGCAAGCATGCACAGTTTTGAAGGCCTGAAAAGACATCTATTTGCAGAAAGTAAAACAATTTTGGACCAGGATTTACTGCTCTGGAGAGGCAGCTGTGAGGCTGAATCTCAAACTGGTGAAAGGGCATCCAACACCCATTTGCAAGGAAACACCATTTCACAGAGGAATCATGAGCAGCCAGATTGCTGGTAAGAACACCTTAAGCCTACCATGCTCTGGTAGGACACAATTATTACCCTGGTGTTGGTCATAAAATATTTTGTGGCCAAGTGTTTCTTTAAAGTTTCTCCAGAAGTGAAACTCTGAAAAGGAATGCACTGATTTGGAACAAGTTACATACATATAGGTGAAAGCTTAAATAAATAATGTGCACAGCTTTGCAATTAGATCACTGTTCCACCCTGGTAATGTGAAATTGTGTTTTCATTTAACCTGATTATTTTGCCTTTGTATTTAAAATACTAAAGCATTATATTTAATAACTGATATTAAAATATTGCAGAAGAATGAAATTGTTCAATATTTTCAAATTATTTTAAAGCAGGAATTTCCTTCTAAATATTTTTAAAACTTTGATTCCAATTTAGTATGTCAATTTTCAAATACTTGAATTTCTGCTTTCTAACAAATTTTTGCCAGTCAAAGTGCCCTATGGCACTACCGAATTTTCACTGTTCCTTTGTCCACTTAATATCTCTTCCTACAGCTCATTCAGAGTTTATTGCTGGAAGTGTATTACCATAGGGAGATCTTTTTTTATGGCCATGACACACTTCCTTCCAAAATTTTAACTTCTTGAATTCCTTTGGTTTTCTTAGCTGACCTGGGCTTGCCAGGAAGAAATATGTAGCTTAATATATCTGAGGCAATAAGAGCCCTCACACAGCTGATGAAGCAGCAGCACTGGCTAAGGTTAATGGGGAGAAACAATCCCCTTAGAACACACTCGGTGTGGTACCATGAAAATCAGAACAATTTCACTGAGTGAAGAAGATGTTTTTCTTTGAACATTGCCTCCTTCAAAGTAAACTAAATTCCAGGCCCTCTCCTCAGAAATCTGCACTACTTTCTAAGGCTGAGACACATGATGGATGGCCCACATTGTTTGAAGACAAAGCTGTTTATAAATATCTCAGCCTACAACAAAGGGCCTGATCTCATAACAATTTTAGCCCAGCTTTACATTAACTTATGTGAAAGGAGATCCATAACATACAAACTCTGGAGAGTAAAGTTTCTTCCAGAAACGTGATCTGCTTCCTGTATTTAAAAGATATTTATGCTTCCTCTGTAGCAGGCTAGAGTCTGCAGGGACTTTTTTTTCCAGAAGAAAGATTGATTTATGATGCTCTGTTCATGTTGTTATGTAGTCAGTCCCCTCTGAATTTAGAAGGTTTTTACCTTTTTACCTTCACCAGCAGGATTTATCAGCAAATGCATAGAGCAAAAAAGGATAACCAGGATGAGGCTGTCACCTAATGATATCTGAGCAGACACGATGTCATACAAAGTTCTGTATCTCATAATACAGACTGTAAATAATACCAGGTATGTTGATAAAATACACCCTGCCTTCATTTTAACAAACATAAGTAATTAAGATATCTTTTCAATTCCTCCTTCTACAGCCTTGCAGCTCATTGCCTGCTTGTCCTCTTTTGCAGGCTTGATGAGAAACATCCATAGTTTCTCAAACATGTACCAGTCAAACTGATGGACTCATATGTCTGAAAACAAGCAGTGAAGGCAAACTGGAAGATGACAGAAATGCTGTAGTAGGTCATCCAGAAGAATCAGCTCTGGAGGGGAAAGCAGCGTCCATTAATAACAGACTTGTTTCTTTCCACTTCAGAGCTCTCAAGGTGCAAAGCTTCAGATGTGCAAGACTTGACAGGCCTGTAGCACTTACAATTTGGGTGCACAGACGGGCATTTGGCACCAGTGAGATGGTTCATGAAGAAAATGTACCATTTCAGTTATCTGAAGAAGGGAGTGTTAGACACTTGTCACAGGCAGAAACCACAGGAAGATGGCAGTCGAACAAGGGCCAGGACACTTGTAGCCAGGTCACTGAGAAGCCTATTGTTTAGGCAGTGGGAGAGGAGTGCCTCGGTGATCAAAGACCCAGAGAAGTAGCACATCTTAAGGAATGTCACGGGGGAGCAGCAGTGCAACTGGAAGAGTGGTCAATATCACTGAGCCAGAATACGAGAGTTCTCAGGACTCAGAAATGGACAGTGAAGCCAAAGTTGAAAAGCAGCAAGCTCCACCATGGGCAGATTTACCAAAGTAGGGAAATCTGGTGAATTTCCAGCCAAAGCCAGGGCTCAGCTCCTCCATGGGTGAGTGTCTGAGTGGCTGCCTGCGGAATGTGAACAGCTCATGCAGAGCTTGGCTTCTGCACCTACTCACAGGGAAGCAGCGCTGGGGCTCTGAGAGAGGCAAGCAAGCAGGGGCAATGCCTCATTAGCATGGGACTGATGGGGCTGGTTTCTCTAGTCTGAAACTCACTCTTAGTAAGTTAGTGTTTGACATTTCCGGATTCAAACAAACAAACAAACAAACAAAAAAGGCAGAGAGTTCACACCTCAGACATAAGCAATACAAGATTACTCAGCTTCCCATCTGAAATATATTGTAGGACACAAAATGCTTAGGAGAAACTCACCAATAAAATCTCCTTAATTAAAAAGAAATGAGACCACTCATTTGAAACAACGAGCTCTTCGAAACTGAAATTGCTTTCTTATTGCAAATTATTTTGCCCTTCAGCTCATGGGGGTTTTTTATTCCTTGTTTCAGTGTGACAAGAACTTGAATTTTGACTATGGCTTTTTGTTTGGTTTGTTGGTCTTTTTTATCTTTATAATCTCTGCAGGGCTAGATTATTATATCATCATTCATTCTAAGGTCCTGTTGGCTTTGTTGGTGTACAAGTAGTAAAGTTTACTTTACAAAGAAAATCTAGCTCAATCCTGTCTCATTATTGACAAAAGGTGGCTTCATCTAAGTCAACTGTCTAAAACTAGTGAAACAGAGCAAAGGAAAATAAAATGTCTGCATTTCTACCATTGTTTGTTCTGTAAAACCTGGAGAGACTGAACAGTTATTGTCTCCTCATTTATACTTTAGCAAAATGTTACTAGCCATCCACTTAAAGCTTACCATTATATTTGCTTTTTAATAATCTACACTATATCAAGGATTGAAAACCTACCTCTTGAGCTGGTTTGGAGCACAGGCTCAACCTATATCTGCTCAAGACTGCTTACTTTAAGACATCTTGAACATGCTGGTAAAAACACATCCTTTTTCAGGGAAAACAAACTGCAAAAGACTAGCTGTTGATTTTATCCATGCAATCAGTCAACATAATATGCACGGTAACTGTATATACAGAAGGATTTCCCAGAGAAATGTGGATTTATTTCACTACAGGAGGAAAATAAGTGAGCATATTAGAGCAGTCAATGTGAGAAACATAGATTAACAATGTGCTTGGCACCGAAATCACACTGGTGTACAGCTGATTCACTTCTGATTTACATTAGTGCAAATTCAAACTGGTTGTGACTTTCTAGTTAACGTGATGGTAAAACTCCCTCTCCAGTCACTGATCCGGAATGTTTCCCTTGAGGCAACTGTGACAGAGTGACGATTTCAAGAAGGCTGTTATCATTATGGCTCTGTCACTGTCCATAGAACAAAATGAGCTTCAGAAACATGAGCTATTCATTAAACTAGTGCAACATGGAGCTGCAAAAAAAACATTGTGTGAAGAAAATAACGCAGAAGAAAAGGCTTTGCATCTTTATACAACTCTTTTCTGTAAATAATACAGAATAGAAATAAGACAGTATAAAATGAGACCTTTCCATTATTCCATTTAATTTAGACAATTTTCTTAACTATCTTTATATTTCTTATACTTGCACACCATGAATCACTTCCTGAGTTCTTGCTACATACTCTTCAGTAATGATGACGTAAACTACTGCTGCAAGTGACAGAAAAAAATATTTCCTTTCTTTACACAAAAAAGTTGAAGTATTCACGGAAAACGAAAAACTCTTATTTTTCAGCACCTGCAGCTATGGCAACCTGCCAGAATGATCATATATTACAGTACAGAACAGTGGTAAACCTCTCTTGCAGTCTGCCCAAATCAAATGGATTTTCATCATAGAACAGCACGCACCTAAAACTCTGTAAAGTGATGTGAGATCACCCAAATTTCTGATTTCTTTCAAATGCTTCCTATGTAGCTGACATTAAGTGCAGCCTGGATGACTCCAATTGCAAACCTATCTAGGAGTGGCCCTCACCTTCCACTGCTTCAGCCTCCCCATCCAGCAAGCAGCAGGAAGCCTGGCCTTCAAACACCACCCGAGTGCACTGCAGGGTGCACCACGGTGCAGAATTGCAAGTCTATCCCAGCAAATTATGCCTCAATACATCAGCAAAAGCTTTTAGAAACATCCTACTTATCATCTGCACTCCTCACAACCAATTTTTAGAGGAAGCCAAAAATGGTTTTACAGAATAAAAGTCTTTAAAGGTTTGATTTACTTCAGAGGTTTGTCTGCCCTCTCCTCTGACACAGAAAATGTAACGTTTCCCCATATATTTGGCATTTTCAAGCACAAAATGATCATTTGGTGCACTCAGAATATTTGATTTAGAATTCATATGTATAAAAATTCACTGAAATCTCTTCTACTGGTTTTCTTTTAAAACAAGAAAAAATATACTGATATTATGCATGATGGCAAATGGTTAAAAAAAGCATTCCACAGATGCTACAATGCTAATTCTTTGGCTCCAGCAGAGCCAAGCTTTGGATTTTTTCAGTTGGGATGAGATGTAAAGTATTTTGGGCATCTCTAGCACCATTTGAGACATCCTAGGACATCCAAGCCACATTTGATGCAGGACTTCAGGGAGACCATTGCCTACTGGAGAGGGAGGTAAGAGGTTAAGTAGGATACTGTTAGAGCACCTCAGATGATGCTAGATGACTGAAAATTGCTGAACTGTTTCACAAATCTTGTTTCATCCAGTGAAGAAGAGCAGGTAGTTTCCCAGCTTAAAAAATAATCTCTGCCAACTATCCCAGGAGACTCCATATCCAACCCCTCTCTCCCTCTGCTTCATTTTACAGCCAATTTTATGCTAGGGACAGAAGAACATTTCCTTGGCTGTTAAGGTCACTTGTGTGTTAAAAAGCCTGGAAACCCCTCAGTCCATATCATTTAGTCCTGAGCTGCCACTGAGGCCTTCACCTTCAGAAGAAAATTAAAAACCATAACAACCCCAGATAGATAACTGATTACAAATGTACCTTCTCAGATTTACGGATGCATGTGCAAGAGCTCTGATGGGTCTTGGATGCCTCTGTGTAAAACAGGTCAGACCATTTAGAAATCAGACATTAGCTGAAACTACTTATGGGTACCCCAGTATATTGAGAGGTAGCCTCATATATCCAGCTGCTCTTATTATAAAAAACTCTCTGTTGAAGCACAAAGCAAATGTTTTACATTCATAAGCTGATGGTTCCTGGACCTGAATCTCACTTATTCACAGCTATTAACATTTCTCAGGCTTAGGGTATGTCATTAAGAGTATAACAACGTCAATGTAACCAGGCATAACAACTAACAAACCCATTTCAGTGAAGCATTTATAATGACAGATTGTTACCAGTTTTAAAATACTTGTCATACTTCCTTATGTCTGGAGTTAGGAGATATCTTCACAGCCCCCTATGACTGATTTAACAAAACACAGGCCTTTATCCTTGTGATAGCTGTCCTGAGTCTCTGCACAGGCAGCAGAGCAAAAGAACACTTGCAGGGCATGGTATTCCTGTCCTGATATGAGTTCCCGGAAAGGGCAGAGAACCAGAGCCAAAAAAGGGCCAATTTCTTTCCCTTAACAACAAGGGGTTTGCAGGGTGATCAGCTCAGCTCACAAAGGCTGGAGATTTTCACGTTCAGCAAGAAGAGTCCCCCCGGGGGCACCTGGTGCCTTCATTTTGGTAATGGCCCCAGGCGCTGTGACAGATTGAAGGGGAAGATAAGCAAGCAGAAGGCCAAGGGCTTGGCCTAGATTATCTGAGACAAGTTAAAGAAGCACATTCTACTCATCACATACATTTTCTTCTTTTTGAAAAGCAATAAGTGAGTGTTATTTTTTTTTAATGTGAGTCCTTTCCCATTAACCTCAACCAAGCTGAGAAGGACAGCTGAGGGTGAAGTTACACTAAAATATAGGAGGACATTCAGTAAGCAAGGCTGGAATGTTTGTAAACAGGAAAACAACTTTGATTTATGCTGTTCAGGAAAAATGTCTTTGTCTTTAAAACTGAAAATACAGCTCTTTGTAAAGTCAAAATTTCTGTGGGTAAAAGTAATTTTTCACTTTTTCATTAGACACAGAAATGAAATGCCTTTGAATCATGCCAGCCTTGATAGAAAGGACTCAGATGAATTTGTGGGGTGCCAGTTCAACACTGAGCTGTGTCCAATTGAAGTGCTGCACTGCTACACACAGGACTGCAGCACAACATAAGCATTCCCCTAAGGACACTTCCTCAGGCTGCCCCTTTGGCTGAAACATTACATAGGTGGGCAGTGCACGGCTGTGGTGTGGCCAAGCAGGTTCAGCCCAGTCAAGACACTCAACCCCAGGAGAAAAACTGAAAGCAGAGGAGCTGGAAGAAGATATCCCACAAGACTCAAATTCTCAGTCTTCTGGACACACTGAAGGTAAAAACAAACAAGCCAACATAGAAAAGACTAAGAGAAGTATTTTATTTCAGTTAAACAAGTGCTATGACTAAACGTGAGACTGGAAAATTTGGAACTCCCCCAGACTATCTCAACTTTTCATTCCAAGTCATGAGGAAGAAAAATCAGAAGTATCAGAACTTTTCACAGGATGGAAATCCTGGTCTTATGTCCACCTACAAGAACAATGTCACATTTTCTGCCTTTAAGATGAATGTAGAAAGGAAGTGAAAAAATGAGATTTTTCTTTCTCAATATTAATATTTCAACTTGTCAACAATTCAGGAAGAAGAGGGTCTGTTGATATGCATTCAGAGGCGCTTTTTCAAAATAAGAAAAGCCTTTCTTTTGTTTGTTTTTGGTTTTTTTTAGATTAAAAATTATATGTAGCAGAAAGTAAAAGACAGAAATCCTGCAGTATTTCTAGGAGCTATAAGTAGAGTTCACCTCTTTTTAAAATAAATTAAATCCATGATTAACAATACTTTTTCTAAGAACCGAAATGGTATTTAGATGATCCTACACCCAAAACTTCATTCTTATCTTTTAACGTTTCTAAGACACTCTTTCACATGTGAAGGACTCCTTGGAGGACAAGTGTTTATAATGGAAATGACAATGAGAAGTTGATGATTTTCATGTTAATTTAACAAGTAATGTGAAATTATTTGACAGTAATTCTCTTTAATTATAAAATAAGAACATATTTTTCCTTTGATTTTGAAACAGCACAAATAGAGCTGTTGCTTTAAATTGATGCTCCAGGCAATCTCACACATTCCCTGATCACCTTAACATTTTATATACGGGTGCTATGCACATTTACTTGCACTACATGCCCAAGGGTGAAAGTGTGGTTCAGGCTGCACAATTAGAGTTATCAAATATTTATGCAGATGTATAACTCTGCTGGATATGTTTTAAGTGCTCCAATGAAAGAAACAAAATATGTGTGTAGGAAAACCATCTGCACAATACAAGGGCTATCCACATGCAGTAGTTGCTGGGAATTTTGTTCAAATAATACTACCCACTTTCTGCCTTTTTTTTTTTAATCCTAGACTGTCAAGAAATGGTGTTACTGAAAAAAAATGAAAGTAGCAGATCCTAGATTTCTGCCTCACTTAATTCACTCCTTTCAAAACATCTGTATTCTTAAGTGGCAATACTTTTCTTCTACTTCCTACTGTTGTAATTTGATACAGCAATTGCACACACACAGATAAGGTATTTAAAAATGTGCTGCCTTGATCATAAGTAACTTCATATATCTTGCAGAAGGGCAATAGGTTTCCCCCACCGGGATGCAGAGTCAGACATAGCTATTTCCAGATAACTTACCAAACAATTTTAAAGCCTCAGGATCCCAAATTAAGGTGTAATGAGGTGGAGGAGATCTATGTGCTATCACAGCATTTTGTGATAAATGACCTTCACTGGAGTGTCAGATAAAATGGTCACATGCGTACTTTACGTGCATAGTCTCTGGGACCTATCCCCAACATCCCATGTCTGGAAGAAAGCAATGGGCAAATAGCTTGTAAAACTCATTCAATGGTAGGAGTTAGTACCTGCCTAAGGGACTTTCAAGGGGCACCTCATCATGCAGCCTGGGATCTGCAGATCTGGGGCACGCAAAGTGTCTTCCTAAGGTGACCAGGAGGAAAGATTAAGGAATACAAGGCTATTAATGAAAGAGGTTTGCATACCTCAATACCTTTACTGGGGGATGTGTTTGGCCCATCAAATCAGAGTAAAAAGCCCTCAGTCTACTTTAGCTCACTATGTAAAATAGCTCTATCTTATACACTAAAGTAGGATTGCCTCCAAAAGAGAGAAAAAACCCTAAAACTTAATGACAGTAGTTTCTAACATGTTTTCTGGAATAACATCTCTCAGATTGCATACAATTCACCGTATTGTAATCTTGCTGCTGTTTTTATTTCAGAATTAACTGTGCAAATTTACTCTTTGTCACCAGAAGTGATGGATGTCTAATTTTAGTGTCTGGCTGTGAAGGTCAACATTTTTACATAAGTGAGAACCCCAGATCCTTTCGACTTTGCACAGCTTAGTTTATAATCAGTAGCTAGACTTCTTTGTGACTACTACGTCTGCCATAATCTTCAATATTATTACACCCATGTTATTTTGTAAAATGCACAATGACTAATCACTGGACTGTATTTGAAAACCTCACAGACCTTCATCACCTGAATATATTTTCTGGGCTCTCTGCATACATGACTGAGTTCTGTATCCCACCCATACTCCCTTGGGTTTTCACTTACTTGTTTTCAGGGTTATTGCCCACCTGGCTGTCTGCAAGCAAAGACAAAAGTCTAAGGACAGAGTCACTCTGGTAATTACCACTCCTAGGGAGCTGTGTTTGAGGGGGCCTCTGTACCCCCCAGAGCAGGGTAGTTGGTGTGATCTGATCGGGTCTGAGGAACAAAGCTTTGCTTGGAACTTCTGACAGCCACAGCTTGATGGAGCAGGGGACTGGTAAGGGATAGAAACCTTCTTCCACATCACATCTATTTCCCTTCTCTCTCACAAGGAACAGAATGGGACTTACTATCTCTAACAATAATTAACAAACCTAAGGAACCACAGAACAAGTGTAAGGACCAGATCTGGTGTAACCCCATTGTAAATAGTTTCTGCTTGGGTTTGCACCAAAACTGGCTCTCACATACCCCTGTGAGACTAGCCCCTGAGAGGCAGAACTGAAAGCACTGCATATATCTTTTGGAAGAATCAACACTTTACAGAGTATTCAGAAATGTGTTTCTTTGCCAGAAATTATACAGCACCAGCTTGGACCAAAAATTCCTTGTTGCTATGGTTGCCACTTGCTCTAAATCTTTTTACTACTCCTTGTTGAACAGCAGCAAAGGAGAATAAAAACATATACAACACTTGTAATTGCCTGGTGCATATTTTAACATTTCTCTTTAGTGGCTGCTTTAAATTATTCAGTAATATTGCTGGCATGTTTCTCCAGTCCCTCTTCCCTAAGAGGATACATTTTACAGTGCTGAAATTGGACACTGGGTGTAAGAATCACACATTTGAATATTTTTTTCAGCAGCAGACGTGTCACACGCGATGTATTACAACTCAAGCTGTAAAAATTAAGTGGCATTTGCATTCATTAAGCATACATGAAATTTTATTCCATTAGGTCCAGCAGCATTAAGGTCTGTCTGTTGCTGCTGATGTTACTGCTTAAGGACATTATATCTTCTGGCTAGATTCTGTTTCATAACCTAATAAAGCCAAAAATTACATCCTGGCTTGATGCCTTTGTAAATCCAGCTCAGCAAACATATGACATGAAAGCTGTGGATGTAAATTATTTATATTCATCATGGTCCAAAATATTAATTTACGAAAAAATGTTTAACAGATTAAGAAAACTACAGGCACTGTGCCCAGAGCAGAACTAATTTAAAAGACAACAATATGATTTGCTGAAGCCAAACCTCACTTCTAATCTTCCCACTTTGTTACAGATACAATACAGAAGAACGGTTAACATTTCATCAAGGCTATTTGAAGAATCAAAAGCTTACATTACATTTCAGTCAACTTCCTAGAAACGTTGATCTCCACAATCCCCCTGGAAAATCAAGGATACTTTATGTTTTAGATTCTGACACTTTTAGTTGACATAGAATTTAGGTAAAGAAAAAGAAGGCAAAATATGAAACAATTTGAATCGCACCTCTTGTAATTTATTTTGCTGAAAGGACAGTTTGGATTTAGTACAAGCCCAAACTCAGCAAATAAATTTATGTGGACAAATTACTTTTGTTTGCATGTAGCTTCACAGAAAACATCAAGACTGAGAACACAAGACTGCCTTCTTAACTACTCCAAATCTATCAATTAAAAAGCATGAACTGAATTTTTATTAGCAATTTATGTGAGATGAATCCAGGTGCCAGTATATGTTTTCATAAACAGTCCTTCAACTATCAAATTAACAAGGGTTCATGAACTGAAAGTCCTTACCTTCAAAAGACTTTGATTTCTTCTCTGCTTTTTAGTGGCCTTGTCAGGCTAGTCCTCCTGTTGGAAGTACCAAAAAAAGAGCTGAACAACAAAACTATTTCCATGGAGATGTGAGGAACGAAAAATGTTTACTTAATTATGTACAAATGGTGCCTTATTTTCCTGTAAGTAGGTTTCCAGTGGTCTGAGATGTTATTTTTGCAGAAATAAAAGTTCTTGGCTGTGTCTACAACATCATTTCAATTACATAAAAGCTCACCACAGGCAACATATTATAATTTTTGCCTTTTCAAAGATTTTTTTGTGGGCAATCTTATCTTTGTTTCCCTTGAAAGCATGTGAAGTGTGTATATCTTATTTGTATATAGTTTATATATATATAAAAAATTAACTAAACTTCTGGGAGCTATACTTCCATTTCCAAACTATTCTGTCATCTCTTAAAATGGTGTCTCAAGCTACCAAGATGGCTTTTGAAATTCTTCAGGTCGAAGCTAAGTCACTAAGCTTTCCCCATAGCCAATAGAGAGAGATAAGAAAACAAATTTCACCCTAAAACAGGTGGCTTAGATAAGGAAGCTAAGCCACTTTGGAGGTTGCCCTCTAGAAAAGTATACATTGAACAGCTTAGATCACTAACTCTTAGAAAGCTCACCTTAACGGAGATCTCACTTGTTGTCTACTTTAACTGGAATCCACTTTGAGAGCGCAGTCTCAGCAATATGTTTTCTATTCACTTACTGTAACTTTGGATGAAGAAGCTAAGAAGCTGTACATCTCTTTATTTATGAGTCAACATAGACTATTTTATCCATAAGAAAAAGCACACAGGGGATGACTTAGCAACAAATTGTCCAAACTGCTTGTATCCATTGTCCAAACTGCTTGTATCCAACTTCGAGAAAAACCCATAATGTAAAGTCTCAGTCATATTTAGGAAGAAATGAAACAAATAAATTCTTAGGAAGTTGAAAGAAGTGGTATTCAATTTTCTCTTTTCTAGTTGTCATGTTTTCACACTGGTGTCTGTCTAGAACTTGACAGATCACAAAATACGAACCTATTTCTCTGGCACTTAAGGCTGAAGAAATGCAGAAAGCTGTGATCAGAGGCCTCAGCCGCTTTGCACTGCCGAAGTGATACAAACTGTGCAGAAAAAGTCCTTTAGGGAAAGCTGATTTTACTCCTGTCTACAGCTCGTCTGCAGTGTTGATACACATCAGCTGATCCCAACCTTTCCACCAGAGTACTCTGTGTCACACCTGTGTAAAATATCCGCCTTGAGTGGGACTCTGAGATGGAAGTCATTTTGTGCCAAGATGGCAGGGGTGGGGAGGGTGATTTTTCACGGGTGCTCATGACTCCACATAGGAAATTGCCCTTCACTTACAGAGTATGCTTACCTTTCTTTTCCTGCTCTCTCTGGCCCAGCACAGAGCTCCTGTCTGTAACAAGAGAAGCATGTTTTATGTAAATCACTTCCCAGTGGAGTCACTCATTATTAATGTAGACAGCTCTAAAGAGAGAAACCCATGGCATTTAGCAGCAAGAACTGCTAATGAAAATGTCATTAAATAAGTTAATCTGCAAGCCACAAAATGGCCTCTCTACCTTTTTCTTCTTTTCCTGTCTTCCACATCTCTGCATCTCTGGGTACATTTCACTCAAGTCAATCTATTTTAGCAACAAGTTACAGCTTTCCCTGGAGAAGGGCATGACTTTCTGGCACACTGATCATATCTGAGAGAAGACGCTATTCATATGTTGTGGAAATATGTCAAAAACACACTGGATAGGTATGGGACTAAACAGCAAGGCTGAGGAAGAGGAGACTCCAATGACTGGCTGTAAATGAGACAATTTCCAGCAGCACTGACCTGAAAAGTACAATGCAGCTCCTGCATCGCTATGCATTTTGTAGAGTTCATGACTGAGCCTCTCACTGGCTTAGATCTTGCAAGTTCTTGGTGCTTGTAATTCATATTGTTCACTGGAGTATCCTTCTGGTCACATGTATTTCATAGGGACCTTAGCTGACCTAAAAAGCCTAATACAATTCTGCTAAAAATTTCCCTACTCTTTCAGACCATTTATATGTCAGCATATTAACCAGAAGCAACAGTCTGATAAACTGACTCAAACTGGCAGTGAACATTCCTTTTTGTTTTGTTTCCTGAAGGCTTTCCACTTCCACATCTGAATGTTGAGTGTTTTCCTTTGGAAAAAGCATCTATTGGTATCAGGGAGAGGCCCCTCTGGTCCACATGCACATGGCTCACATTCCTAAGTCATGAAGGGATTCACCTTTCTCCATAAATCTGCATTGTAGGTTTGTGCTTATATTAAGCCAAAAATTTTGTGTGGATAAAGTCAGCATTTTTTATTAAAACACATACCATATTTATAAAAATGTCCAGTATTTTAGATGCACAGAAGGCCATGAAAGTACATGTCCAAAATTCTGACCATTTTTTCCCTAACATTATTGATCTATTAAAAAATAAAACTCCTCACTCACAAACCTTTTCTCCCTTCTGACCCGACAGTATCATGGCTACAACAACCTGAAGTCTGTAATCACCGGATCATAGAGCAGCTGAAGTTGGAAGGGACCTCTGGAGGTTACCTAGTCCAACCTTCCTGCTCGAGTAGGGTCACCTAGAGCTGATTGCCCAGGACAATATCCAGATGGCTTCTGAATACCTTCAAGGATGCAGTCTGCACTACTTCCCTGGGTAAACTGTGCCACTGCTCAGTCATTCTCATAGTAAAAAAGTTCTTTCTGATGTTCAGACAGAATTTTCTGTTGAAATATATTGTTTAAACTGTATATTGATCCTTATTTGTGCTCAGTACACAGCATCCTGGGTGGACAGTACATTCCTCTTCCCATCAGCTTGGAAACCAAGTCAGACTTTTACTCTTCAGTCTTACAATCTAGCAGTGGCAAAAGGGAAAATGACAGTCTGTTTTTTTCACAGCACAGAGCAGCCATTCAACACGATGTGGCAGAAAAGGGCAAAAGAAAGAAGCATCACTTCCTCATTCTGCAAAGAAGAGACTGCATGGAGAGACTGCTACCAGCCTAAGCCTGTTCCCCCTCCCCTGTGACTGTACTTGGCAAGAAGAAAGAAAGAGTACTGAAAATATTCACACCAGGCAATAACAGACAGCCAGTGATGGGCGGGGAAAAACAAAGCAAAGCTTTTGCTTTGCTGAAGTGTTAAGAAATAAATGAAAGTCCAACAGACAGACAAAATACAACCAGCATTTCAGAACACTGCTCTTTTTGCCTTTGAAATTTGCACCCCATGTTGGAAACTGGCACTGGGGGAGCCACTAGCATGTCCGGACTACTGTGGGATGCCTGTGGGACAGATGGCAGTGCTGTGTGATAGCCACAGTGAATTGCTGTGGATCGTCCCTGTATCCAATTGCTATTTATTGTGCAGGACACATATAACATTATGGATGTACTTCACTGTCATGCCTGATCAAAAGTGTTGCCTTGGAGCAATCTTAGCTTGAGAGAACCCCAAGCAGTTTTATAAGTAAGAAGTCACCCCAAGGTGACACTTGAGAGGAATAACATTAAAGTGTACTCATCTCTCTTGTGTCCCTGGCTACTTCAGAAGCTCACAAACAAAGCTGAGCTCTGCTAGCTGGTACTCAGAAAGCAAAAGGACCCTTATGCCCTTGTTCATGTTTTATCAGTGCTTCCTAAGTAGAAAACTAACTAAAAATGCTGACTCTAGCCATGAACACTGGAGTTTTGAGCAAAGACAGTTAAGGATTTATTTTAAGGATATTTAAGTAGAGATAAAAACGTAAGCTAGTGAGCTCACTCTTTCTCAGATACAGGAAGAAACCAACAGCACAGAAATAACAGTTCAGGCATGATCTCAAGGCACAAAACAGATTAGTTACACACAGTACAGTCACATACCCATGTCCACATGCAGGCAATTCCCCTGAGCAATGCAAGCTGCAGTCCCCCAAGAATTTTCCTTCAACCCCAAGGAAATGCCTCCATTGTGCAGGGAGGTGTGCAGCAGAGATGCCTGAGCTAGTCCCACAGTCAGCAAAAGCACAGGGAGCACAGGGCACATAGCATCTGTGCTAATGGGCCTGGCTGACACCAGTCAAGTGCACATTTCCCAGATGCAGGGCTGAGGCACCACATGCCATCTCTGCATCACCTTGCTACTGTTCAGCACAAAGACATTGTGGGGGAAGGAAATGCTCCCCCCTTGAATCCACTGTATGCAGGCAGTCCTTTTAACATATCCTTCTGGTCGTCACTTAAGCATTGCTGCTGAGATCACACTTTCTTGCTCCTTCATTCAGCCTGCCTACAGCGTCCTCATTGTTCCAGCTAAACTGATTTTCTCCCCATTAGTACAATATCCACAAGCAGACAGGCAGGTTAAATTCTCTTTATGCTTTTCTCTTGCTGGGTTTATTCATAAAAGTAAGGCTCAAGCATTGTCTTACAGCCCTCAGTCAGCTGTGTCGATGTGCTGAAATCAGGCACACAAATCCCTGATGACGGGCTGCAGTGAGCAGCCAAAAATGGGTTAAGTGAGTCTCTTGGGCAAAATGAAAAATGCCACTTCTCAGTAACTGAGATAGGACTTGTCTTGGGCAAAAGCACTTGGAATGGGGCTGCCACTATTATTTATGTTCTTGGTCTGACAAAGAGTTGAAGTGAAGAATTTTTTAAAGATTTATCTACCTTTCTCATTTGTTTAAGAGCTAAGAAATCCCAGACAAGAGCCCTCTGAGCAGACCTCTTAGGAAGGCAGAGGAGAGCCCTTGAGTGAGAAAACAAGTGGGGCAGTTTGCTTAGGAGCAAGGAGAGCTACACTTTTCAGATGGTATCCATTTTCTCCTCTACTGACCAGATCAGCACAAGGACCCTTGGTCTGTGCTACGCCAGAGGCCACCACAGGCATTAGAACAGTCTCTCTGCTTTTCCAGCTGATGCAATTTTTTCTCTGCCCATGTGAATCCCAGTAAAGCCACTAAAATTATCTTCAGCCTGCCCAAATGCTTCTGTGGCATCAAGTACTCTATTAGATTTCTCTAAATTTGCTCTATTAAAAATGGGAGAAAATAGCTATTTCCTGTAGTTTTTTATCCACAGGGAAGTGTAAATTTGCCATACTTTAGAAATTCTCTTTTTTTGCTACACATTTCAACAGGGTCTTGTGTCCCAAAGTCCTCTGAAAACCTAAGATATCAAAAATGCATATGAAAGACTATCAAACCATATAAAATGGATCACCCTGAAAAAAGGGGTGTTTGGAAATCTACCAAAAGACTTTGTAATCCAAAATGCAGTAAAATTAATTTAATTTTCCTGAGCTTCTTGAAAGATCTAATGCTGTCAAACACTTCAAGATAGTTCATAAAGTTTTTCAATGATGTGTCTTTTAATCAGAAAGTAGAAAGTTACTAAAACAAGTGTGCATTTTGCAGGTAAACACAGCAGCATTGCCAGAAAATTTGCCAGGAAAGATTTTTCATCTCTAGGGTGTGATTTATGATCAAAACCCAAGAGAGACTTAGAATTGACAATAGCCTAAAGTCCTGGGTTCTCACAGACTTGAACTTAGGACCCCCATATACTAGGCAGGTACTATAAATCACCAAGCTATTAACTACCTACCAAAGTCAGCCTCTTACTTTCACAGGTTGGCACTGTTCCATTTTGCATTAAAAAAACAATTGAAGATTGTGAAGGAGATCCTTAATATTTCTGTGGTTAGAGAACTTTTCTGGAATGTGGGAGGCCAGCAATGTTGAATCTTTTTCACCTGATGTGAGTTGATTAATGAACTGTTGGCTATGCAAAGTGAGGATCTTTCTTTCTTTCTGCATTTTTTTCCTACAAAACCAGAAAGAACTTGGTTTCGGCCCTATACAAAACAGAAAAGGGCTTGGAGTTTTTTTGAACCTCAGAGTTGTGTACAACTAGAAAATCATGTCTCACACAGCTGTCACAGATGACTCATGCTGTAAGATGGCTGTAATTTTCTTTTGGGACACTCAATAGCTTCCAAGTGAGCACATAGCTCCTAGTGCAGCACATAATGGACACGTCCTGAACTACAGGGGCTTCTAAAACAAGCCCGGAGTAAATGAGGCTCCTTGGAGCTTGGGAACAGAGATACAGGTTTAATATGGACTTAGAAGGAGAAAGCTGCAGGAGCTGAGAAGTTGCAGGGTTTGTACCTTTCCTGTCTTTTTACCACACGTTCATGCTCAGTGAGAATCAGCATTCAGGAACAAGAGGGTTTTTTAAAGCTGCCTGCTTGACATACGGGCAATGAAATGAAACATTTGTTGCAGAGGGACCACACAGTTCTGCAGTTTGGGTGGATCTACGTTCCATTTTAGCCTTAAATCAACCTTGGGATATAACAGTTCAATCTATTCTAGTGCCCCTGCTTTCACCTTATCAAAGGTTAACCGAGGGCCATCATACAACCAGTTATTGTTTCATGTAACCCACAATAAAACTACCTGTCTGGATCACTGCACACTTATATATCAACAACAGGCCATGATTTAGGAGTCCTTGCTCCCGCTGTTTCAGATGTGAAACTGCAATGAAGCATAGCCACCATGTCAAAAGCTGCTCTTAGGGCCACTTAGCTGTGCGAAGTGAAGAGTACCCAGAAGATTTCAGCTCCATGTATCCAAACCAGCTGTTTCTGAGTTGTGCCATTACAAATACACTCTGCATATATACATATGTATGTCCACATCCAGCTAAGTGATGTGGGAGTAACTCCCTGCAGCCTGGAATTTTTACCTGTGAGCACCTCAAGATGGCTCAAAAGATGGTCAAAAGAAGCAGGCTACCTACTGCAGCTCATGGGCAACAAGGTATCTGTGCAGTCCAATTTGCTGTGGTTTTCCACCTGAGCAGAGAGGGAGGACTGTGTAACATTTAACTTCTCACAGCTCTTCCCAGAGTGTCTGAAATCTTCTCCTTGAGCCCAGGCAAGCTTCCCTCCCCAGGCCCTGAGCAAGGTGACTCTGAAATGATGAGGTCTCAGGTCCCATCAGGCCCAGGAAGGAAATGTCATTTCTCTTGCAGCCACTCATCAGGCATAAGAGCATATCACACCTGGATGTATACGGTGACTCTTGTTCCTTCACCCTTTCACCCCCATTTCCTCAAGCAGTCAAACAAAAAAAAAAAAAAGAAAGAAGAAAAAAGCAACTTTATTAAAACTATCTGCTTCACCTGTGGCAGGACTATATTCTACTGAGCATGTATTCCCTTTGCAGACTGAAAGTCAGATGCACAATTCTTCAGGATAGAATAAAACCAAGTCCCTTCAAGCAAAAATATACCTGAGTGTCTAGTGGCCTTCTGAAAGTCTTCAGCTCATCAAAGCACTGAAACAGACAGAGAGCTGAGAGAACACACAATGAGGGTAGATGCTGATCTACCTTTCCCCGTCAGTGCCCACCTACACCAGCCCCAAGGAAGAGCATGTAGCTGCCCTAGCATTCCTCCAGCAATTACTTACCTCTTTCTTGAAGACTTCAGATGGCTGAAGGCACACCATCCCTTTGAAAAGCTAGCGACAGTTGTCTTTTCCCTTTAATTCCTCCAAAATAACAGTTTTAGATTGGCTCTTACAAACATGAAATACCATTTTTCTTCTGAAAATGTCCTGTAAACACTCAAAAACTCTTAACACCTGGGAGTTGGGCAGAAATCCCCTGGGATCTACACAGTGCTGCCTTCATTTCAGCTGTGCTGGCTGACAGCTGACAGCAACATGACAGCAAACAAGAAGTACCATAACTACATTTATCTGCACATACTGTTTAGCTTGCAGTCTCATAACAGTAGATAAAGCTCTCGTGTCCCATTTGGAGATATAGGTAAACAATTTAGCTTAAAATATGAATATCAAGCACCTATATTATCTCCTGTGTGGCAGATTGTATGCGGTTGTGCATATGTGTATGACACTGTTGGAATATTTCAAACACTAAATTGCTGCATCCAGAGATTGGTAAATTAAATAATTGTTCATTAGTTACCATAGCGATGCAGATGCAATCATGGTGAACAAAGAAGGAATGGGACAGGATAAACAGACAAACACAGAACAAATGCTGACAGAGGCAAGGCCCTGCATAGATTTTTGTTAATATGGTTTTATTTATAAAGTCCCCTACCTGCAAGATCTTGTTGCATATTCATTGCTGTTTCACTGCCTGCAAAGGGAAGTGGCACATACTCTGATATAGCCTGAAAGATTCAAATCCTGAGCTGGAGCAAACTGGTATAGCTCTATTGACTTTGGCAGAGAGCAGCCAGTTTATGGCAGCTGGGGAATCTGGCAAAGAAAAGAACACCTAATTCTTTTTAGCTTCTGCAGCAACTGAATACTACTGCATCCTCTGCTACTTTACAACTTCTTACGGCAATGCTCTCCTGTAAACAGACAGGGACAAGCTGGCTTTCCCAAAGCCAGCTGGCAGGCTTAGGCTTGCAACTGTCAAAAATTTCAATGGCAGCTCTATAGCTCAGCCTTCTAGTCAGCCTTGAGAATCTCATCAATAATCCCTTTGCCATTGATAAGAGAAACAGCATGGGATTAAGAATATCATAGAATCATAGAATGGTTTGGGTTGGAAGGACCTTAAAGATCATCTAGCTCCAGCACCCTAGCCATGGGCAGGGACACCTTCCACTAGACCAGGTCACTCAGAGCTCCATCCAGCATGTCCTTAAACACGTCCAGGAGTGGAGCATCCACAGCTTCCCAGGGCAACCTGTTCCAGTGCCTGCTCACCAGACAGGGTTTAAGCAGAGAGGGATTTGGCACCTCATCCAGGCCTCTCAGTCCTCCTGCTTACAGGTAGTGCTGCACTCAGCTGCATCACCCAGACTCCTGCAGCAGCCATGCGCAAAAGCTGAAGCATTGCTCTGCAGCGGCTAAATGAGAGACAAAGAAAGATGACTCTGCCCTCCTTTGGATTTTGCCCATGGTCATGGCCCATGGTCAATTGTCTAATGATAATACTAAGTAACTGGCCTTCTGAAAGGCCAATTAAAACTTCTTAATTTATGTTTGCACATGTATTTGCATAGAAGAGAGTGAACCAAAATATAGAAACTGTGCTGAGACTAATGTCAAGGCCTGGGCTAATGGACAGAGTCTTCCCCAAGTCAGGGCAAGCTGTCCTAGCCCTCCCCTCTGCCATACACCCCCTCACCCCAGCCACTGGCAACAGGCAGATGAGGACCTGGCCTGTGCTACCCTGCACGGTAAACTAGCAGTGAAGAGCAGTTTGCACTGAAAGACCTACACAAGCACCTGACGTGGGTACAGATCTCTTGGTTTACTTCATCATAACTTTTTGGCAGTGATAGAGGAATGGGGCTGATGACTGGGGCAGGAACAGCACAGATTAGGCAAACACAAGGACACCAGAGCACATATGTCAGTCATGAAGTGGTTTTAGAGAAAAAAGCAAACCACCACACCCTAAATTTTTTGCTCAAAGTTTGTTGCTATCTTGTCCAAAATCAGTGTAAATCTCCCAAAAGCAGTGACTAGACTCAGCTTTCAGCTAGTGATCCTCAAAGTCCATGTAGAATGGATGACGTATTGAAACCCTTCATATGAGGTCATTCATATCTCACATATACCAGAAATACTATGTAGATACTCCAAGAAAAATCATTAACATCTTAGCATTGTGCCCAGAGGCCTGTCTATCTTCACAGAACTTGAACATTTCTGTCCAAAATGACTATCAGTGATTACTACGTCAGTCATCAATAACCATTAGGGCCAACATAGCATATCACAGGAATGAAGCTGGGCATCATCCTCAGCTGATTGTCCAGATCCCACTGTGAGATCAGGCATTCTTCAAAGTGCAGGGAGAAGGAAGACAGGTGGAAATTCATTCTCCCAGCTCTAGTTTAGTGCTGTAAGAAAGAAAAGCCACAGAGGCATAAAGAGAGACCCAAAATATCCAGCAGCTATCCCTACTACAAATGGTGTAAGAAGCAGCTGCAAGTACCCCCATCACCCCTCAGCAAGCAATTACTCACAGACAAGCCCCAAGCCAGAGGTGCAACGTGAGATTCTGTGCAGTTCAACGGAGGCTGCCAGAGTACGGCTGAGGAAAGGACACTATTTTCTGCAGCATGAGCTAGACACTAGGAGCAAAGCAGTCTTGCTGCATTTGGGGTAGCAATTCAATCCCTTTCCTTACTTTAGTAGCCAAAGACATCTGCTCGGTAATGTCTTAAATCTCTCAGCACCACAGAGCTTTTTTTAAAAGAGCCAGTGTCCTCTAGCCCTTTAGGTAAGTAGATACTATATCTACGTAGACATCTTGAATACAGTAAATAATGGCCATCTTTACACAGAAACCTTTTTGATGGAGTTTTTTCTGGAGGTAAGAGAATCAGCATTAAGTTCTTTCCTACTTCAGTGAAAAAAAAATAACCAATTCCTTGCAATATTGTGAGCTGTGAGGAAAGCTTATGTTTAAAAATCATATTTTTTGTTGTATTTTAGCTGTTTGCAAAGAGTCTCTATATACAGTCCGAATACTGTAATCAGATCTCTGCGAAGAATAGTCTGAAGTTGCTAGTCTGCATTTATTTCTACTATACGTGTATGGAGTTAACTGCCTCAAAACAACCTCTTTGCATTCACAGCATTCTGAAAAGCACAAAACCTTGTAAATATGGTTCATCTCCTCTCTTACCTCCACAGGTATTAACTGGGAGAAACACTGTTGAGTGCAAGAGGAAAGAAATATGTCCCACATACTGCTGTGGCTGCTCTGCCCACACTACCCTGTGGGCACCGTCGCTCCCTGGGGATATGGCCTTTTACCTAGACTCACACAAAAAACTAGACTAGACTCACGCAGAAAATCCTCCTTTCCCTGCAGCAATCAAGCAGCAGCAGACTAAATGGCTTCTCATTTCCCTTTGCAGCAAAGCAAGTGCCTCTCTGCATCCACAGGACTTGCTGTTCCCCTCAGGCACCTGCAAAGCTGGGGCTGTGAACACTGCTCCCTCTACGAAACACATCCTGCGCTCCAACCCTGTGAGAGTGGAACTGCATATGGGAAGCACATTGACATTGTTAAGGTTAATGATATGAGAACAGAAAGCATATCTACAGGAAAATGGACTCTAATAATTGCTCAAGAGAACAATAAGAGCAACATATCACAAAGGGGCCTTTGGTGTCCTTTAGCAGTGTTGCAGTCATCATGCTATTCTCACAACAGGTAGCACCCTATCTCTGGTCCTGAGAGATGCGAAACTTTCCACGGAGACTCTCTGTAAGTAAGTGTTGAGCACATGTAATACCAACATGCACTCTATAACTTCCTGTACACCCTAAGGCACTGCTGGGTGTCCCTCCTGCAGCTTTGCCGCATTCAGAGAAGAGGGGGGGATGTGGTTTCAGCTTCACATATGTCTTGCCTGTAACTTCCCAGCCAAATAGTCGGCTACTGATTGCAGGTGTTCGGCAGCAAGAGGCCTTCGGCAGGAACCCAGTGAGGCGTTAACTGCTTTAGCACTGAGGGAGCACAGAAAATAAAAAGTGACCAAAACAAGAGATTCCCCTCCACATTCAAAACCCAAGGTGGGGACACTTCTTGATTTCTTTACTTGGCAGTCCTGTTTCTGGACCTTTACAGTAGTGGTCACGACTTTTTACTGGTTTTGGATGATGAAAGCCTTTGACAAGAGCAAGTGCAGTGGTGAGCCATGGTTTTCATATATATGTTAACCAGCCTTTATAGCATTATGGAGCCTGGGTGACAGAAGAGTAATTCAGTTAAGCTGCAGCAAAGTACATGGATTCTGTACTATACATCAGAAGGCAGAGGAGCGTGGGACCAAAAGGCCGGAGAGCATCCAGCTCCATGGTGTCCCACAGCACATGGTTAATGTGGAAATGCTGTTGTGGGAAACACATGGGACACACTCTCCTGGGGACGGTGCTGCTGGCACCACTGCGCTGGGAAAGCATGCTGTGAAGAAAAGCCTTTCCCAACAGACAAGTGTTTATGCACAACCTATTGCCGAAGTGAGAATTTGGGACAGCTTGGAGCACTGGAGAATATCACATTTCTGCTGCAGATAGTCAGATTTGCCCACAAGCAAAATTCACTCAGAGACAAAGACAAAGTGAATTTGCTTTTCCTTCTGATAGCAACCCTCCCCCCTGCCCTCTCCTGCTCCATATAAGAGCAATCTCTGGCTGGTGCAAATCTGCCTTTGAATGAAGCTCATGCCTCCAAACTCTGTATGAGCTATTTTGAAAATGTGGCTTAAAAAGTCCTGGTTTTCACCAAGGTAATAGTCGTCTTATTTAGAAAATTACAATAAACTCAGTATCTGCCCACATTTGCAGTTTCTAGGTAGGGCTACTGAATAAATGCAAGTATTCTGTTTTGTTAATTTTTTAGTTTAGCATTTTCTACAGAGGCTTAAAAAGTATCATTTACTCCAACATGAAATCTTCAGATGAACAGAATATGAAATCAAATATTTCTGAATTGAGCCATTTATTTGATTTCTATTTCTAGGCTTCAATTAGAGTAACATAATTTGTAAAAAGGTGAACAGCTAATCAAATTGCAATCAGCAAATCTTCTTTAAAAAGAAAAAAGACACAGAGAGAAAAGATTTAAACAACAGGCATTACAGACAGGAAAAGAAAAGTCACATCTACAGCCCCATGGGAAAATCTAGATGCAATCAATTCAGAGTAAAATTTAATTAAAAGACTGAGCAATGGGATGGGGGACAAAATTCAGGTGTATAGGAAATCTTTGAGAAATACTCCTGTGAGAACACAGTAAGATCATTATTATTCTGCTCATACAGTTGAATCATACGGGTAATCAATCCGTATACATGCATCATCCCACTTCCAGGGAAAAAATATTTTCTAGCTCTACCCAAATAACTCCCAGCTCAGAAGGGTTAAAAGACCATAACAACCTCTTGATGGTATTCCAAATATTTCTGTGCCTACCCCCAAAATAGTAGCTGGTTTATCAGTTCTGCTTTATCTAAATCTAACTGCTCACTGTCCTGCCACATAATTTTGGTTGAAAACAACCTAGCAATTATAATAATAATTACAAAAGAGAAGGAGAAAGACAATGGACACCCAAGGTTTCCTTTAACTAAAACCCAGTATTGAGCTCCCTGGAAATAAAACCAATCCAGCAAGGCACATAATTCATTATTAAAGACAATTTTGCAACTCATAAGGAACATTACGTACAGAACAAACAGCATGTAAAAGTGCATTAAATGTTATATACCTATTATAATCAAAAGATTTTACAGCTCCCTTAGAGAACACTTGGGAAATGCTACCCTCAGAATATGGTGTGAGGAAAAGACATAAAACATAACAAAAATGTAAAAGAATCTGATGTAGTTCTGAAACTGTAATATTTGATTTGAAAAGCATGCAAAAAAACAAGCATAAAATGCCAAGAAATAAATTACTTAAATCCTTTGTTGCAAAGTGCAGATTATATACTGCACTTCATTTATTTTTATTTTTCTTCCAGGACACTGCAGCACATGATCCAGATACTCAGCCTGTGAGAGTTGCTACAAACCTGTGACTCAGCTCAGGTGCTGGCATTGCACATGGGAATGCTCAGAGTGGACTAAACAACATATAAACAGCTCTACACCAAGAGCATGTGGAACGTGGACAAAAGGCACCTGGCAGGTTGGTCTGATACCTCCAGCAACCTGGAAAGAGCACACAGCACCTTTGTGGCCACACTACAAGTCCAGATGATGGCCAAGAAAAAAATTTGGTGTTTCAAATTTTCACCTGAGCAGAAAACATTTTGTCAGTAGAATAAATATGCATTTTGTCACTTGAAGTAGTGAGAGTGAGAATATGCAGGAAGGTTTTCACAAGGCTGGTTGGTTCTGTCAACTATGTGAGGTCACTCACAGTGTGCTACTCCCTGGGGTCTCTTCCAATGCACAAACAAGTACAACCAGTGGTTCCAGGCCTCCATACAGTGGACTTCCGTGGTCACTGCCCAAAATATAAATAGTTCCTATTCATCACTACCACTCTCTGCAGGCTATTAAATTCTCAGTGAGTTTCATGCTGTCCTTGTAATACTAGGAAGTAAAACATTTCAGGCAGAAATTTAGATTTCTAAGATGAGAGCATTCCTTCAAAACTCTGTGTTTATGAGCATAATGAAGAGCCTCCTGTTGCTGTTCCCTTGGCAGAGGTTTCCAGCTTTCAGAGAGGAAATGAAAGAATTCGTACATGAGAGATGAAAAAGTCTCTCAATGATAGATGCAAGGAAGGCATTGTTCTGTTCTGTTAAAATGGCCTTTATAAAATATTCATTCTCTATCAACTGATATATTAATTATTGGTAGGGGGAAACCAGCAGGCAGCACTGCACTCTGCTTGACTGAGGGTAGGCAAACATCCTGTCTTGTCACACCAAGTTCAGAAATTGCCTTATTCACAGGATGCTGTCTCAAATGCAAAATCATTTTTAAGGGGAAATACCTACATAAAAGAATGACACTTGTAAGAATAAACCCTGTTCCTCTCTCAGTCCCACTTTCTCTGAGTAAATGCATATACTAAATGGCTTTCACTTCAGCTGAAATGGTGTATTGCACTAGCATGCTTTATAAACTTGTATTCTAACTGCTAGGAAAACAAAAGTGAAAAGTTAAAAGCACTTTAAAAAAATGAACAGCAAAAACCCTGAGAGTCAACAGGCGTTCTAACAGAAAGCAGAAGAAATATAAATATAATGTAGATATGTACTATATTTGCTGGAAGCTAGATGGAATTATGGATGTGGTGGAAAAGCCACAGTCAGATTTTGCTTAAAATCAGATTACAGTTCAGTGTGTTGCAGGTTAAATTGTGTGTTACAGAAACCTCCCAGGATTTTAGGCCTAAACAGAAAAAAATCATGACACCAGCTATATACAAGAAATTTTGCCAGCATGGCAAGTTCAGCTGAATAAAAAATGGACATGTATGCTGTGTGTCAGCTGGATAACCAGTGTGTACTGCCCAAACTGAGATGAGTTTTGAAGTTCACTCCCAGTGACAACACCAGGGATGGTGTTTTTTTCCAACCTAAGAACTCCTTCTATTGATTTTTTTTTCTTCCCTTTAAAGAAATCACATGCCTACCACATTTCAAAGGAAACTGTCCATCCTGCAAAAGCTCTTGTTTTTCTGCTGTTGCTTTTCCCTGAGTCTCAGTAGGGGTGCAGCTACACACTTGAAATGTGTATACAGCAGGCCAGCACATTGCTCACCTGCTGTATAGTCAAAATCCCGGCAGGGAAGCAGGCAGGCTGGCCTTACAGCTAACAGCAATTACAGAATAACAGATTCTCAAGTGCTAATGAAAGCCCTGCTGAAGAAACTGAAGAACTTTTCAGACACTATTAGAAAGCAATCTGTAATCGGATGTATAATTACACATCAGGGTTCACTTAGGAATTCCCACCTAAAGTTTTGGCCTTCCTGTCCTTGTCTTCACCCTAAATTCTTTCTTTTTCACTTTCTCTTTTCTCCTTCTACATAAACTGTGCTCTTGGCCCTTTGAGTGGATTTACAGGATCTACTCCTGACCTACTTTTCCATTGTTACTCTTGCAGCTCCTGTCAAGGAACTTGGCAGAACCAAAAGACTAAATAGCAAGGCAGCAAAGTCCTTTAATGAGCTACATCAGTGAGCAAACCTTCTCTAGCCTCACCCTGCCCTTTTTTCAGTTTCTTTGTTATTCACATCAGGAGCAAGTTCTCAAAGAAAGAAGCCTGATCTCCCTCGTGGAGCAAAGACTCCGGAACTAAGCTCTTGAATTTAACCAAAATAGAAGCCCACAGAGGATCCCAGGAGCAAGCAAGGGCATTTTCAACTTTTTGGAAAGAAACCCCTCTCATTTGTCTCATTTGGAGATTTATAGCTTTGAGCAGAAATGTCTGATTTAGGGTACCACTCTTAGAAGCTTATAACATGACAAAACCTAACAATAAATGCAAATATACAAATACAGTCAAGGACAAGAAAAAAAAGCACAATATGGTTAACTTGGATATCATGCTTGTCCAAAGAAACAAACAAAGGAAGTGACAAAGCAAATGCGTAGTTTGAGGTTTTCTTCTACTCATACACTTTTTGCATCTGGCAGAACTCTGTTGCTTTTCACTCTTTCAACTCTCAGCTGTTCTTCACCCCTGCAAGATAACCCATACATCAGGTGCCCACGTGTGCATACAGCTCCCCTGGGGATCTGGCAGGCCTGTACACCAGCACAGAGGCACCCCATCAGCCAACAGACAGGATCTGCGGCATGATTAATATATTTCACCCTTGATGAAAAGGCCCTTTACAAAGCTCCACTGACCTCTACCATTCCTAACTAATAAAGGAGGAGAGAAAACCTAAGAAACAGAAAGGAATTTTAACAAGAGCAGTCAGTGCATGCTCTTTTTTTGTAGGGTGTTATACTAGACATGGAAATCTTTTGCAGCTTAAAAAGCAACTAAACATGGAGCATAACCAACAGCAACACTTCTCACACTGGGGGAACTTCAGTTCCAGATCTGGAGCTTTATCTCTAGCTTTCACACATGCCATTACAGAATCAGGGCTCCGGAAGGTACAACCAGTGGCACAATATAAAGGAAAGTTTTAGTTTTCTGGGCAAAGTTGATGTTTTCAGCCTCCCTAGTGTTCTTGCTAGGTTACAACCGTAAGTACTGTTCAGGAACAGTACAGCACAGTTTATTTTCTTCAATGTGAAAGTGGCTGGAATTATTGCTGTAAAACTTCAAGTATATTTTCATCCACAGTATGAGTAGCGTCACTGATACCATGAGCTGCACTTGGTACCTAGGTTATGCTAATATATATCTCGACCCTGACACAAAGGGAGTACCTCTCAGTGATGCACAGAATTTTTGGCCAGAAGGGTCTATTATGATAATTTAGCTTGGTCTCCTGAATAGCACTGGCAATGGCCATTCATTCTTTTACAAATACCAGCAGAGGAACCAATTAATTTTCCTTGTGGCAGTAGTGGTTGTTTGCAGAATACCACCTCTTGACTACCAGCAACTTCAGAGAGGCAGTCTCCTTTCTCTGGGGCCAAGCCCTTCAAGCCCTTCTTCTTCTGGTGTCAAAAACAGCCTTTGGATACCAGTGATGGAGCTACAGAGACACACGTGAACCTGTGAACAACAGCTAAAAATCTCTGTAGGTTGTTACTGGTTCCTTGTGTGAGCAAACATGTTAGTGACCAAAAATTGTGATCAGTATGTTTTCTCTTAGCTGGTTTTAAGTACCTGCAAACTCTGATTTCCTGTTCTAGAAGGAACATATATTCACGGAGCTGTTAAGCTGATAGCCTCACTTAAGCTAATACTGTTTCCTTTTTTCTTGTGTGATTTCAGAGAAGTTTCCAACACACTTCACCCCATCTATGCAAGTACCCTGCCACAAATTATATTGTTGATACATCCTCCAGCTTGCAGATCAGATAAGATCACAGCATATTGTTTAAAGATCTGCCTTTGTATATTATACAGCAACTGTACCAATGAGCAGTACATTACAAAGACAAGCTTTTGTTTATTAAAGGAAAAAATGACTGAAGATCTTGTGTACATGGGAAACTATGGGAGTAAAATTAGAGCAGTACAGTTTAATAATTAAAGTTATATTCCCAGGACTGGCATTTTTCTTGAACCGTATCTTTTTCCTGACCCTCTTTATCTTTTTTCACAGGGATTTAACATGTTGGATCAGTTAAGGGTGTAAACATGGTCACTGCAAAATGCACGATTCATTATGCTGCTCCTTGAGGTATCAGCTGCCTGTGCTTGTTCACATGCCCAGGGCTGAGCTAATCACCAGATTTGGAACAGGGAAGAAACCCCTTTTCGGATTAGCTCCACAGAGATTGCTGGATTTTGCTTGTCTTTCTCTGCAGCACTGTGCAGGGTCCAGAAGCATCTGCAAATGTCACCCAGCAAATCCCCTGCTAGATGGGAGGACTTAGAACTGCCCTTGATCTCTCCTGTTCTCCTCCTGTGACACAATTATTTGGCATTTGGTCTTCTAGCACAGACATGGTGTCTGTTGTGAGACGCTTGAAAATGTACAGCAACCTGGAGTGAGATAAGCTACAGAGTGTGCATCTGCAGCAAACCTTTCTGCATTTTGAGAGACACTGACTGGACGACTCAGGTGGTGCCACTCTGTCCTGCATCTTTAGTTAACCCGTGTGCCTGATCCTTTGCTCTGAAATGACTGCCATGGAAGGAGCTCTGCAGGTATTGTGGATGCAATTTACCTACATATGTCTAGATGCACATGACTACGCCTAAGCTATTGGCTTTGGGTTCATTTACAGTGTGATGAGTGAAACAGAATCTTCCAGGCTTCATCTCTTTTCATCTCTCTGTTCAGTCTGCATTTGGTGAGACGAGCTCCACCTGCAATAACAGTACCACTTCAGGCTCCATCTCAAACTCCCAGTGTCGATGTGCTGGGCTTTGCTTTACACTGCGGTTGTGAAAAAGACTTTTAAAATTTGGTGTAAGAAAAATAAAGCAACTGACTGCTCACTTTGTCAGCCTTACCAAAGACTGAAGCGTAGGGGTCAAGACCACACCACTCAATTGCACACATTTAACCAAGCCAGCTAAACAAGTCTTGGTTCCTGTAAAACCAACAGATAGCAAGAGGCTCCACAGAGAGAGAGTGTGTTAATCTGAAGATCTGACAACCCTGGAAGAGCCTCTCTTTCCCTGCAGCAGAGGGCTAATGTGGCTAGGTTGTCTCCACTAAGCAGGATGAATGCAAGCCTTAGAGCAGAGAGGAACAAACAGGAAAGACATACAAATGAGAGGTGTAAGAGTTAAATGAAAGCTGCTGCAAAGTTGACATCTGTTTTGTGCAGGGAGTTTCTCACATGCATATTTGAGGTACAGGGGCTGTCATTTGCTCAGCCCTTGCTAAAAATACCACACAAGACTTCCCCCCTCTTGTGGGCTGTCCCACCACAGCCAGGCACTCCCACGCTGTTCCAGGTCACGACATCACCCGCTCGGTGCACTCGGCAGAATGAGCCTTTTTCCTGTTTAAGATCAGCCTGCAGAAGCACAGCTGAGTTTTCAGAAAGTATTCTACCCCCTGCCTGCTTGCAATGATACAGATAGTTTTCAACAGAAGTGAGAAAATACTGGGGAGAAGGAATCTTCCTCTGAGAATTTCCAGTGTTAAAACCTTCATGAAAGATGTCATTATAGAGAAATGAATGAATGCATTTGTCAGCCTCTGGGAGGTTTCAGAGTGGCTTCTATTTTTATCTCTTCTTATCCCTTGAAGGAACTGAGAACTAATATTTGTGATGCCTGACTGAGGATATTAATGTTTTCAAAAAGCTCCTATTCCTTCCAGGGCAGCAAACAGAGTAACCTGTTTGGACTTTTTCACCCATTCGTCTCTTGAAATGAAACTTTGGTGACTGTTTCCAGTAAAATGTGCCTGCACAACCATCCAAACATATTACTATCTATTTACCTGGTATTGAACCTTAACAAATCTGAATGATGTGCGATCAGCTAATATATGTCCAAAATACACTTATTTTTCTTTTCATGAAGTATTTTTGCTATGCTATGCACTACTGTTTAGTTTGAACTTACAGACAGCCCAGAGACCACAGGTTCATGTAAAATCATGATATGTTTTTACTGAAGATAAAATGCTGAGCAGAGGAAAAGAAATGAGAATGAAGAGGATGTTTTCAGAACAGAAAAATCTCATGGGTAACTGTTACATTGGTACCAAACCCTCTGAGTGTAATGATGTGCTTGCCTGGAGCAGAAATATTTTTATTTATAGTCAGCAGAGTGGGAAATCATTAGTCCAGTTACCGGTACATTCATGCCTTGGTACAAGTGTCTGCAAATATAAGAAGGCTTTTTGGAAAACCTTCACCCACTACTGCAAGACTAGATGAGACTTGTCTAAAAGTCTATTGATGTTGTATTTGATGAGGCAGATGGGTCACTGCTGAGCACACACTATTACCTTGCCAGAGGCTGGGTGTATTGCCAGAGCAACCCTTCTGGCCTCCATTGGCCTGAGCAGCAAACGATCACTGAGGAAATTGAGATTGGAGACTCCCATCAAAAGGAGAAGGCAAAGAGCTCACTTTATAAGGTTATATTAAGGACCCTTCCTTTATGGAGCAAAGATTTCATATATATTTTCATTCATTGTGTTTCAAATTTCACTCTTCACGGTGTGAAACCATTATCAGCCTAGTCACATGCTCACTGTCTCAGGACTTAGCATGGAGAAGAGGACAAATCACTGCATCTCTGTGTGACCCAGCACAGAAATGGGGCAGGCTTGCATTTTTCAGAACCTTTTTTCTGATTATTTCCCCTGCAAAATTAAAATAAGCAATTTAAAGGTAAATTTGATTTAGCATAGTGAAGACAGTTTATTATTTATGAGATGGAAATCAGGATCTTGGATGACTGAACTCATTAAAGACCCTTTGGAATAGTTCCCATCTATTTCTTCCACAGTACCCACACAACAAATAATTCACACAGTAATTAATGCCATGTCTTTCCAAACAATACATGCTTCCGACAGGAATGGTTCAAATAGGAAGTGCAAGAAACTGCACTAAAATAGCAATAAGCTTAAAATACATACTTGCAAAACCAGGAAGCTTTGTGTTAGGGCAATCACAGATGCTTTAGCTGAACTTACTGGGCCAAAGACATCCCTCAATTAGCTCACAAAAGGTCAGTGGAGTTAGCAAGGGGGGAATTTGGCCAGCCAGGCCTCTGCACTGACACAGCTCTCATCTGACCTTGTGTCAGGAGTTGACAACAGACAGCATTCTGTCTTCCTGCCCACGCAGATTACATGGTGTAGCACAAGAGAAACAAGCCTATTTTCCTCCTTAGCTGTAGCCCACAGGGCTCTTCGCATTGCAGTGAATTAAATACTTTTCCAGCATTGTGTTTACCTGGGAAAAGTTCCTCCAGGCATAGCTACACTCTGCAATGGAGCGCAGTGCTGGGATGCCCCAGACAGGGCCAGCCAAGGAACCCACAGCAGAACAGTTGTGTCAGCACAGTGCCGTGCCTGGATTAGCCCTCCCAAGAGCTGGGGAGATAATTACCTCAGGCAGGCTGCCACATTTTCAGCGCCTAACAGCCCTGCATGGCAACACAGTGAAACTTGCAGATGCACCTGCCTCTCAGTGCCTCCCCTTGTGCTGCCCTGCACACCTCTGAAAGGGGGAAAGAGCTGGCTGGGTCTTGCCATAAGGAGTTGCCCACTTTCAGCTGCTCTTCACAGCTGGTGAAGAGCTGGAGGCCTCACCTCTGGGCTGTGGTACTGCATTTCAAGGGCAAGCAAAAGAATCCAGATGATAGCCACTTGCCATCACTTCCCAGGGAAGGGGACTGCAGGGCTGGCAGGACTACTGTGTTCTCAGCAAATCAGATATGGGTTCACTTCCAGGGGGTACTTATCTGCTCAGCATCTCTGTGAGGCACTGATCATGTCCTCCAAGAGGAACTCAGGGACAGAGAAACAAGATCTTCCCAAGGAGATCTATGTCAATAGTGAGAGTTGAAGCTAGATCTCCAGATTCCTACACTTATCATCCTAAAATAAAGTTTATTCTTTCTTTCTAATCAATAAAGCCATGCAACAGGCCATGATTTTGTCCTGTTCCCATACATTTAAATATCATATCACAGCCACCACCATGGTGAGTAAGTCTGCAAGTTATGGACAATAGCAGGACACTTCTCACCTGGCAGAGCAAGAGCAAGGGCAGAAGCTTGAAGGGATAAAGCATGAGAGTGGGGCATCACTGTTCAGATCCCTGGACAAAGCTGTTAACCAAGAAAAGGATCTCAACTTTCAAATGGGAATCCTGTTGCCAGGCAAGCCAGGGACAAACATTCTCTTACAGTCCACCTTACCAAAGGATGGGATTTCCAACACATCTTCTTGGAAAACAAAAAGGGACATGAGAAATACATTAATTACTAGTTCCTCTTTTTGCAGTCTCAACAAGCAGGGTCATACCTCTGGTTCACTAAGTGGGGTGGAATTTTTCTGCCCCCTTCTTATCAGGCAACAGTACTTGGATATCACTCAGCCTCGTGCACACTCAGTGAGGAGGATATGGTCCAGGTCTGGATAGCAACATCCCTGGCTCTTTTTGTTTTGCCCTCTCTAAAGGAGAGCTCTCAAAACAGTCAAATTGGTTTTAATCTGGTTTTAAAGGGAAAAAGCGAAACAGCACAGAGGTTGAAAAAGTGCAGCAAACAAAACAGCTGTACTGTTAAAAAAACCCTCTGAAAAACCCACACTTTACAATGGTAATTATGACAGATTAAACAATGAGTGTCATCAGTGTGATGGTACAATGGACACAATACTAGCTGTTTCCTGCTCAAATATTTGCAGACATCTCCAATTTTTTATTTTAATGAAATCTTATCTAACTACTGAATTGACTTTAAGAACCATCCTGAGGCTCACAAGAGCTTTTGTTGTCAGAAGCTCTGTCAGATATTTGAACTGCAATTTGCCCCCAGTGGTTCCCAGCTTGAGCTAGAGGAATGCTGTAAACACAGCCTTTTAGGAGATGATGAGTCTGAAAAATCAGTGCCTACAGAGGGGCTGAGGACCTCTCCTGTTCTACAGTTACAACAGAAATTGTAAGGATCCCCACAGCTTGATGAAAAGTTTTCTCTGCTTCTCAAACATATGCAGGCAACTGTGCTGTTGTGTGATTAAGCTATCCTCTTTGGATGGCTACACACCTGGAATCCTTTCCTCATTCAGTATATATGTGCATGACAAGTATGGGCTGCAACCACAAAGCCAAGGAAAATAAAACGATTCCTTCTGAGAATTTTTGAGAGGTTCACAGCTATTGGATGGCCAGTAACACAATTTAAACAATGATACATTAATTACTGATAAATGACAGCATGTGAACACATGGGATTTCCATTAATACCAAATGAGTTCATGATCAATTATATAAAACAAAAAACTGACAGAAAAGCTTTATGTGCTAATAACACCAGTTATTTAAGGAAATTGGCTTTGCAGGTTGCTGGGCATTATGCAAAGAATATTCAATGAGCTGAATCCTGAGACTGACCCTTCACTATTGTTTTGTTTTAAGCAAAAATATCTACTGCCTTTACTAAGAACCTTTTTTAAATAACGGAAATCACCTCAGATGTGACCCTTATGGATATGTCTCATTGTCATGTCCAATACAGTTGTCTGAGCGCCTGTATTTGTGACATCCTGCTTCCTGTTGGCTCTCACAGTATCATTCTCACTCAAGTATTTGCCAGATTTTCCCGTGTTTGCTTTAGGTGTCTCCTTGGACAGAGCTTCACTGGATCTAAGAAAGATGATGATGACTGCTCAGTACAGAAGGAGAAGCTGTGTTTTGCTGCAGACCCATTAATCCTTGAAGAAATTTGGAATCAGAAGACAAGCTGGCATGGGTTGCATTTCTAAGCTGCTGTGAAAGCCACAGATTCACATGCATCTCAAAGGCCAACAATTTCCCCCACTCCTGCATGAGGTAAAGCCATCCTGTGTGCCACCCCTGCTGACTTTGTAGATGCAGCTCAGCCATGAGCCTTAACTCTCACCACTCCAAAAAAGTAAAATACTAAGGAGAGCCATGCAATTTTGTTTGCCAAATGGAGAAGGGCCACATGACTAGGCAAAGAATGTTTATTTTAACACTCCCGAAGTCTGCTAAAGATAGCAGAGAATGTGAAAATAAACGTGAGAGCTATCACACTGAAGTAAGAGGAGTTAACAAGCATCTTTAGGGTAACAACACAAAGAAGGAATTTTGGAGCTGTATGTCTGAGTAGATTCTGTACCAGCTGCTCTGAGCATCCAACTGATGGGGCACTTTGTGGACAGGAGGGTACACCCTGAGAAGTGGGAAGAAACCACAGCATCCTTCATTTTGATGGATATCAAAACACCTATGCCAATAATACCATTGCAACTGCTTCTAGACTGCTCCATACATCACTAAATCTGGGTCAGCATGAAATTAAGGATCGTGAAGAAGTATCTGGACACAGGAAACAGCAAAGTTCTCTGCAAAACTCCGCACAATATACAGAAACATATGCAAATAGTAATTTTTGAATAGATTTAGCTTTCCTATTTGACTATTCCATTTCAAAACCTTTTCTAGATTCTTCAAGAAACCTAAATATATTGCAAACCTCAGATGCTTTGCTCATGTATTTTATAAATGTTCACTTTTTTCTGAACTGAAGAAGAGAGTTATCGAAGGTTGCCATGCTAATTCCTGAATTTCTTCCTGTTTATTGCCTTTTCACAAGTGGCTGACTCAACAGACAACTGAGAAAAGACTAAATAAGTTTTCTCTGGGTGGCATTTTAAGCTGGAGTATTTTAAGAACTGCTATTATGTTGCAGCTGAATATTTCAGCAGACTGTCTGACTCCTTTCTGAATCAGAGTGCCACCAGGCTAAATATTTGCACAAATTCCAAGCATTGCCTTACATATTCTGCACACAGAAGAGCAATTTTGTATCTAGGTGAACAATGGCTCTTTACTCCAGCATTTGAGCTGTAAAAATGCCATCTTCAGAACAACACCAGAAGATTTAATTGTGAATCTAGCAAAACCCATGCTTTCTCGAGACCTTTTTTTTTTTTTATGTCACACTTCTCCATCCATCTATACAACTGTGTAGACAGATCTCTTTGTGTAGAGATCGATAAATCTGAAATTGTACAGGAATTAAGGGCAAAAAAAAAAAAAAAGGAGTTTCAGAGCCTTCAAAAGATAGATTTGAACCAAAGTTGCTGAGTTGCTGCTAATGATACCAATTGTCTGGGCTGGAAATTTTTTGAGACAAAATGTTAGTACTTCAAGGTACAAGCAAGGTCAGAGAAGGACTTCACTGAATAAGCAAAATTCCTCAGTCTTCCAGCCTTTTTTAAAAACCCCAGACGATGTGAAGTCTATTTCTAAGAAAGGAGGACCGAGAAGAATCAGAGCTATTTGAAAAAGATTGCTAAATGTAACTAACATAGACCCAAATCCGTACCTGGGGTATTTGGGGTGGTAGCAGGTAATGAAACTTGGCTCCATAACCCTGGCTCTGAGGCACACCTATTTTCTAAATCACTCTTCCGTGATATGCAATCTAAAGAAGTCTTATCACAAGTCTCCTTTAAATGGTGGTTAGTAGAAACTGGGACTATTGGAAAGGAAAACACCATTTTTTTTCCCCTAACTTGCAACTCTATGCCCATGTTGGTTTCTGTTTATTTTGAAGGGAAATATGCTCTCGTTACAAGGCAAAGTCTTAAGCTTCACTAGAGGAGGTTTAGGTTGGACATTAGGAAGAATTTCTTCACAGAAAGGGTGATTGGACATTCGAATGGGGGGTGGTGGTGTCACCATCCCTGGAGGTGTTTAAGGAAAGACTGGAGCTGCCACTGCGTGCCCTGGTCTAGTTGGCCTGGGGGTGTTCAGTCATAGGCTGGACTCGATGATCTCAAAGCTCTTCTCCAACCCAACTGATTTGTTGAAAGTGAGAATAATTTAAGCGTCCCTCCCTGCCTCCACGAGCACCGCTCCTGCTGCCCGACGGAGCACAGGCCCCACCGCACCCCTGCTCCAATGTCTCCTCCGAGAGCCAACAGCGCGCCGCGCTGTTCAGCACCGCGGGCAGGGGCAGCTGCCACGGCACGGCAGGCCGCCCGCGAGCGGACACCTGGCAGCAGCTGCTGCCCACCCCCCGCAGACACCAGGGCGGGCGGCAGGGAGGCTGCTGAGGGCGCACCGGGGCCGCAGCCCTGCGCTGCGGGGCCCGGCGCCCTCACACCGCCCCTCACACCGCCGGCCAAGGGGCCGCACGGCCCCAGCGCCCGCGCG
>VWZF01007082.1:127349-184592 GCA_013396755.1 Sclerurus mexicanus | reverse complement strand
GCCGCCTGCCGCCTCCCCTGAGCCGGGGGGCGAGGAGGAGCAGGAGCAGGAGCAGGAGGAGGAGGAAGAGGGTGAGGAGCTGGAAGGCAACGTGTTCTGCCCCCCGCTGCTCTACTACAGCCGTGAGCCGGCCGAGCCCCAGCGGCCCCCAGCAGCAGCAGCAGCAGCAGCACAAGCGGGCGCGGGGCAGTGGCTGCACGTCGAGGCCCGGAGGCCGCGGGAGGAGGACAAGGGCCAGAGCCCGCCACGTCCCAGTGCCGGACCCTCGCTGCTGCACCCCGCCAGCCCGGGGCAGCCCCGCGCCGCCCTGGGGCAGCTGCCGCTGCTCAGCGCCTTGCTGGCCGAGCTGTCGGTGCTCACCCACAGCGCTCTGCCTGCTGCTGCTGCTGTCCACCCCCATCTCGCGTGGCTCTACCAGCCCCCCGGCCACTCTGCTGCCATCCAGCCTGCAGAGGCACCTGTGGGGCCGGGTGGGAGCAGTGAGGCTGCGAGCCCTCGATTCAAACAAGAGGCCACCTCACCAGTGTCTCCTGGCACTGGGAGACCTAAGAAAGCCGCGCCCCAGGGAGAGCCAACATCCAAAAGGAACTGCAAAGCTAAAGAGAACAGACCTCCCAGAAAGAAATTGTTGTATGGGTTGACAAATACACTGAGGCTACGGCTGCAGCAGACCAACCCCGATAAACTGATAATTCTTGAAAGGAGGGAGAAACACAGAAAAAAGCAAATGGAGATGCTGAACGAGAGAAGTCCCGTACGCAACAGAAAGCTGCTCAGAAGTGCTGGAGAACAGCATGTGGCTTCTTGCCGGTCTTGTAGCAAGGGAGATAGTTCAAAGCGCAATAATCAGTTGGATAAAACTGTTCAGACTTCATTAGAAAACAGTGCTCTCTCAGAGTCCATTTCTGTGACAGGAGATGCATCCCCTGACCTGCAGAAACGTTCTATTACAAGTCTATGGAGGAACAATGCAATTGCAAGCAAGGAGCATCCATACAAAGAAACTACAGCCCCCTTACTGGAGGAATCTGTATTAAAATCTGCTCATGAGGAAAAGTGTGTGAAAGCTCAACTCCCAGCAGCGCTCCCATCAGATGCTAATGCAAAGGGAAGTAATGAGGAAGCAGTACACCTAATCCATCATGAAACCACAGAGCATGATGATGCATCTGTTATAAGTGGTCATAAACCAAGCCTCAGCAGGAGTGTTGAAAACAACTCCAAATTCATAGATGACTTTGTTACTAGTCCTGAGAACACAATTTATTCAGAAGATTTCACCAATGCTGAGTGTACAGAGAAAGACTCAGAAGCTCTTGACAGCAGTCCTGAACCTCTGTGTGTTGAAAGCCCAAAGAGAGGTAGGTCAGATACAGAGCCAGAATCCTGCAGGTCCAGAATTTCAAAGACAAGTCAAAGAGCTGAAAGTACTTCAGATCTAGTGCCAGTTCCTTCGGCTTCCTCTCCAGTCCAATCTTTGAGGAGAAACCGTGACTTTAAAACCAGCAAGAGAGCTAGTTCTGAATCTGCTGACTCACTTAACCTTGCTCAGATAGAGACATCATTATTAGATGAAGAACGGAAAGCCCAGCAGATCAGTAAGGACGCAAACAGGGGCAATCAGCATATTAAACAAATACCTACACTGAGAAGCAAACAAGTTAGATCTGGTACTGATCTGAATAGAGGAAGAGGGCAGCCCTCAGCAGGAGAAAAACAGTCAGTAACTAAAGTTAGCTCTTACTTGCCATCTAACATGTCTGATCTTGAACTTAGTGTCCTGGAAAACAGTATGTCAGAAAACGAGGATGATTTTCTGGAAAAACTACATGCTCCTCATCAGTACAAAGACATCAGTGAACTTATAATAAACAAGCTCCCGGGATACACAATGTAATTACAAGTTTTCACTGTCTTGATTAAGATACGGTATTTAAACTTTATAAGGCCTGGTACATTTAGCTGCAATAAATACAAGTTAATTTAACACTTTATTATGCACATTTAATACGTCAGTGAATTTAGTTAGGACATTTTAAAAATAAACTACTGTTTGAATCTCTGACAAATGGCTCAAGTGGTACCTACAGCATGACTCCAGTGTCTTAACACAAGAGTAATCCATAATCCAAACAGCACATGAAACATTGTCAAAGCAGAAATGAAGACAGAAGCAGCATAAGCAGTCAGTACCCACAAAACTTGTCCAGGGTAGAAGTAATACATTGCTACAGAAACAGCCAAGTACAAAACCCATTCCTAACCAAATGAAAGTTTTTATTACTCATGAAAATAGTTCTATGCTTCATTTTCTTCACAAATACTTAAAACATAAGAGTCACAGCCACTAACAGCACAGATTTTTATCAGCTAATCTCTATAATGATGTATTTGCTTCCCTGTTCTATCACTAAATATAGCAACCAGAACTAGATAAGCCCTTTTAGAGTTTCTTAGGTTGAAGTTTCTCATTTAAGTTAGATTTTCACAATTTATTTTAAAAGAGTGTAAGAATTACTGGTGGCAGTAAATCTATATAATGTGGGAGAACTTAAGAGGTAGATGGAAGTTACTTGACCATGAAGACAAAAGGTGTGCAGACTATGGAGGAGCACAGTAAATTTTCAACGCTTCACAACCACCTGATTGTATTCTCTGACACTGGGGAAAGAGAGGGTGTCGGCACCCACAGCCCAGAAACTCAGAACAAATGAGCATATTCTGTCACCATTTAAAGATTTGAGAATATGAGGAATTTGCCATGTCCTCTTTTTCATTAAGATGGTTGAACTACCATCTGATGTTTGCTTTTGATTTCTGGTTCGGTTTTTATGGCTTCCACTTTGATCATTGAACTTCATGTTTTCTGTTTAACTAATGAGGTTTCTTTAGAGTCCATATCCCTATCACAAATTTTAGAAGCTTTCCTTAACTTGAATCTAGAAATTCCTGCCTTTTTAGTCTCTTTACCCCCCTTTTCGCTCTCTGAGTAGTTCATCTCCTATGTCAACTTTACATTGTTAGCTACCTCATCAATTAGGACATTTATCCTTGGGGTTAAATGACAGACAGCCACTCTTCCTTGTAATTCACAATCTGACTTTTTTCCACAACTTTTTAATTTCCTGTTGTAGTTTTCCCTGTACTTCGCTGCAAGTGCCTATGTTTAACATCTTGGAGGGATTTTTTCCTTTCCATTCTACTATGTGTATATTTTGTAGGAATGACACTACCTCTCCTATTTAAAGTATGAATATCTGTGAGGATTATTCAAGTATCTAAGTTTGGACTTTTGAGAACACCACTAGTAATATTTTTACTGTAAAGATAAGACACTGAAATTACCTATATATCAAAGGAATCTCTGACCAGAGCAATTCTTAAATGTTATTTAGGGTGTCTCTTTCATCAGTTACAATTCCGGACCAGAACATTATTTTTCCTTTTATTCTAATGCCATGGACTTCTTTTATACGTGTGCATTCTGACTGTCATTTGTAGATGGTGGAGATTCTGATTTTATTGATGGAATTATGTCTTGCATTCCTCATGGGCAAAACTGTCATTAAAATACAATGCTGACCAACCATTTTCACAGTGGCTGTTTAAATGAGTTGCTAACAGTACAAGTCCATGATTTGAAGAAAAACACAAGTATTTTCAAAATAGAAGTTTATTTTCAAACCCAAATGGGTTGAAACTGAAGGGCAAATTTCTAGTCCTTTTTTCTATCCCCTATCCTATCTTCACTTTTCAATTTCCAGAAGCAAATATGGTAGGAACAATATTTCTTTTGTTTAAATAATGAAACTATTCTCTTTTCAGCTCATTTTATTTGGGATAACATTTTTAATGTCTACTGTGTAATAGCATTTATGATTTTTTGAGGAGAATTATGAAAATGACAGAAAATGCATACTAGGGAGACAATAGGAGACATCACACTAGAACAGAACTGCAGCATCATGCTTGCATGTTTCAGTTTGGTTTTCTCTTTTCAAATATGGACTCTGGGTAGTTATTATTGCATGGAGATGTTAGCAGATAGTTTCTACCCTCAGGGAGAAAAATATTTTCAGATGTTATCTCTATTGTAAGAGTAAATGGATTTTTACTTTAACATTCAAACAGCAACTCTCAGTCAACAAAAGTGGGAAAGAACTTTGTGCCACTGATTTATTACTGAAAACTCATAAACCAATATACTGGCAAGACATACCTGCTAATGACAGATTTCTGTATGTCAACCCAACATAACAAAATGGACATGTTTACTACCAGTACAAAATAAGAAAAAAAAATGGTAGCAAATTCCCTTTTGTACAAATCCTGTAGTAATCTACACTCAACTACTTTATACCAGCTAGCCAATTTTGTCATTTTAACTTGCATCCTGTACCCCCGTTATCAGGTTGTTGACATCAGAGGTTCAATAAGAGATTTCTCTAATGGGACTATTATACCTTTCTTTCATAAAGATATAATTTCTAAATGGTAACGGCTAAATTGCATGGATCATGTTTGTTCAGGGGACATGGCAACATGCTGGGAGAAGCAAATAATAGTAGCATATACTCTACAGTTCTTGCACAACTGTCCCAGAAGTACCATAAATATTTAAGAATACATGGTCTCATTGACTCACTATCTCTAAAAATTTCCTTGCTCTACACTATTAAACAGCAAACTATGATTACTACAAGTTTTACATTGTTGTGAACTTTAAAAATTTAAACTTTACTACAGCGAAATTAAAATGTGAGAAGTAATTACTAAGCTTATTATAGATCCTGACTAAACAAAGACATCTAACTTCTTACTTTAGACTTGTTACTTCAGCAACATTGCTTTAAATCTGTGCGATATTCTAGAAATAAAGTAGACTGTGTTCAAAACCATAGTTTTGCTGCTTAAATTCAGAGTGGTTAAATCATATAAAATTGAACTTCGTGTTTTACAGCAAGACCCAAAACGAGAAACACACATTAATTCATAATTTATGACCCTAAAACAAGTTTGCTATGACTGTTTTTTAAACAGTTATTTCAGCATACTATTTATTAAAATAGATTTAGGTTGCCAGTATTATATGGTTATCAGAGATCAGGTTTCTCTACCTCTACCAAACCTTGTCTTTAATCCTTTTCTAAAGTTTTGGGTTCCAAATTAACCTTTCTTTTAAGATGACTGCGGCCATATCTGTGAGAACAGATGCTGGCTTTAATTTAACATGCATTTAGAGCTAATGGCAATCACATCTGCTATAGCTAATATTTGTTACCAGCTAGCTGCTTGCATTTTCCATCCTCACTTTCAGTCAGTATACTGTTCAATTTTAATTTCAATTTTGTTCATATTCTTCTCCCATTTTAAATTCTTTGTTCTGTTCTGTTGCAGACAAACTGCAACTTCACTGCCTTTTTCTTGTTTGGCATTGACATTCACCTGTATTAAACTGGTTTTGATTTTGGTTTGGCTTTTATGATTTCACTTGTCTGAGTTTTATATGACAACTGTAATGTAAACCTCCCCTGACTTTACAGAATTGCTTGCATTTTCCCAGAAGGGTAGTCAGTGTTCTCTATTGTTTTCTAGAGGATGAATTTGAATGTCTTACGCTGGAGAAAACAGTATTAATCTTCAATTCTGCAGAGAACTCTGCAAGTGATTCATTTACCACTTGTTTAAAATAACATGGCTTGGTAGAGGAAATGTTTAAATAACATCTGAGATACACATTATTCCTAACTAAAAGAACATTTAAAGATTGATTCAGGTACAGTTAAAAAAACCCAAAACCCCCCCTCCTCAAACAACCCCCCCCCCCCAAACTAAAATGTTAACTAAAAAAAATCATATCTATTGTATAAATTTATTCTAATCATAGACATTTTACTAATATTCTGGATGATAGCCTGTAAATTTTTCTTCATGCCTTCATATTCTTTATGTATCTATTAACAGAAGGTAGCAGGTTTTTAAAAGGAAGTAAAGGTATTTAAATTAACAAATACCCTGAAATTCCATGAGAATTAGTCACCTCAGAAAAGGTTGCAGAATGGACAGCCATGCAGAGCACTCTAACTGTATTATCTCTTGGAATGCAAAAATGTTTTAGAAAGTAGGTAAGTCATGCTTCAATAAATATTTTCAGAGACATTTGGAAAGCTTAGTGGTATCATGATTGAAAGAAACTCCCTTGGTGTCAAGGAAATTCCAGCTCCTTTTCTGTCTATAACTGTTGGCAGATTCAGTATTTTTTCCTGTCTCTTATGCTTATGTACTAAGAGTATATAACCTTTGACTCTTCCCTAAATTTCAATGCCAACAGAATATCCAGAACTATATTTCAGAGACATCTCCCACCGCCTGCCCTGTTGTGCCTTTCATCTTGAAGCCTTGACTGTTCCAGCTTCTTCTCATCATGTATTTCATGCCATCTTTAGAATTCATCTTGTTCTCCTTATCATTCAAGAAAACTCCAAACACTTCTCAGAAACTTTCCCTGATTACTCTCATCTTTGATATCAAACTAAAGCTCCATCCATTTTCTTCTGGCCTCTGCATGGTTTAGCCCCTTCCTGCTTCGGTGAACCTTAGTTTTCTACTCTGTACCCATTTCTGTGTAATTCTAACTCCAGCCATTCTCAAAAAAAAAACTTAAAAAAATTTTAAAGTCTGGAAATTGCTGTATATCTATGTTTTCTTCCTTCATGTCACTCCTGCTCTTTCTTCCTGGGGGTAACTACTGCCTAGAGTTCTTGTATACAGGAACGGGCCAGACATAAAATTTAAGACAGAAACCATCAGATCATGGTCTGACCTTCTCTACATTTTACTCCTGACTGCTGATGTCAATACTGGGATAAGAATAAGCTAATGACAATGCTAATGGCATATATAGTGAAGGAAAATCTTCAGGATACACGGTCAAACCTTGTTAAGGCTGAACACAATATAAGGAAAACTCTGATATACCATGGGATGCAGTTTCAATTTTCTTGTCCATAACTCTAACAAGATTCAGCAATACAATTATTGTAGGTAAGAAAAACTGTTTGTTAACAGCTTTTTGATTGTTGCAGGTCTCTCATCTCCTCCTGCTTCTGTAATGTTACTCTACAACCCTCCAAATATTGTGCAGTTTTATTTGTAAAGTGGAATAGATGCATAGGGTTTCTTCAAAACAAACATCCAACCCGTTGTTCAGGGTCCTTCAACAGAAAGGCAAGAACCCAAACTCAAAGTACTTCACTACATTTCCTACATACTCAGTTTTAATAGCAAAATACTGGAGCAGATTCACCATTATCAAAACCTTTTATCAACAGGAAATTCAGTTTCTTTTCAATGAGAGCAGCAGATTCACTAACTCACTGCTTCCTTGGTATATTCATGACTGTTATGACACCACTTTTTAAGTGCATCCCTTTTCCAATTTTTTTTCTTTATTAAATCCTGTCAAATCACACACATGCCATGTGACTTTAGTATGGGTTGATACAGTCAAGGGCTGCATCAAGGAAAGCACGAATTGCAATAGCATCCTAACTGAAATTTGCCTTCTGTTTTTCTGAAACCTTGTAGCAGTACAGTAATCAGCTAAAGAAACATGCCCTGTCAGCTGCTGGCATCGCATTTATATGTCCAGAACAATGAGTCATGGCCAAACTTAGAGGAGTTTGGTGTCAAGTTGGGGGCTAAGTTCCAGATGTTCCTTTGAAACTTTATTTGCTTCTCTTGAAATCTTAAAATGGAACTGAAATTTTATTTCCCCAACCTCTGAGATTTCTGAAAAGCAAAGGGGAAGACAAAAACTAATTTTTGAGAAAGTGTCCCTGTCTTCTTAAAAACACACCAAACCTAAGCACAGGAAAGTTATTCAAAGAATGTTTACAGAAACCATTTGAGAAATATTTCTAAGCACTTTCCCATTCTACTTAGCATCCCAAATAATTTGGAGAAGCTCCTTTGCTGTATTTATTACTTCTAATATCAATAGGAAGAACTGTGAAGATATGCATTTTGTTTTGGTTTGAGTTTAGCGATAGCGTAGATCCCAGCAGTTCTGCTTTTCCTGGAGCTGTCTCACACAGCTCTGCCAACAGTTCCACAACCAGAGTAAATACCAAAGTTCTGGATTAGATGTACGGCATAAAGCAGAGTAAAACTGTACTGATGCAATAGTAACAAGACTTTGATCCCTGCACTGCAGGTCAAAGAAAGTATGTCTTTCTGGAATAGCCCCATAGGCCCTGCATTTTCACCTGCAGGACATTAAAATGAAGACAGACAAGAACAGGAAAGAGGGAGTAAGTTTTAGGGATGAGTCCCTCTTGGACAGAACCTAGTTTAATTTGCTTCTCCCCTGGCTAACTTAAGCATCTCAACTTGTCTTTCGATTACGTTCCTGATTTTACAAGAAAGAATTTGCCTTTTAAGACAATCTGGATAAAAATTACTTACATATCAGAAATTACATTTTGACCATCCCTGCACAAAACACCACAACTTGCTGATCTTTTTCTTTTCAGTTTGAAAGTTGTTCTGGACAAAGAGTTGAAAAAAACCCCCAGTATACATGAAAGCACACACTACCAAATACCCTTTGATACCCCAATTAAAGACAACAGAGCAAAGCAAAAGTAACAAAAGAAGCAAAGAGGAAAGCCCTGCCACTCTTACGTTTCAAAACCAATATAAAGTAATCAGTGGTGTCAGGGATTACTTGTTCTCTCTTTTTTCATCACTTCCTGACAGGCATTGGGGAACATCAACAGGACTTGCAGGCACATCTGGAGGTTAAGTGCAAAAATGTTTCATGAAGCAAATGAGTTTCTCAAATGCATCAGCTAGAAAACCTCCTGTCCACACTCCAGCAAGTAGTCAGGCAATCCATCAGACACCATATCATCTATTATTACACTCTAGTTTCCCAAAGCTGTCTTTGTGACTGTCCTCACATCTAAGTAGGCAGCTGATTCTGTCTTCTAGTACCATGCTTGTTACTCCTGAAGAGACCTAAATAGTTTTGTCCATTTCTGCACAGAAGCTCCCTCTCGCCATTTACTCAGAGCAGGCCAGAATCTTCTGCAACCACTTTACCTCCTACCCCTTCATTATTTCACAGGCAGACACAGAACCAGCTGCAAGAAAAAGGCCAAGCTACCACTTCTTCATAAACATGACCAAAAGGGAAAAGGCATCCAAGGACAGAGAGAGAGGCAGGGAAGCAGGGTCCAGCAATGCCTGCAATGTTAATTGGCTTCAGTGATCATTGTCCCTTTCTGTCATGGATAGGCCTGGAGGTCATGACACACACTTCTTCTAAGCCCAGCACAGTAAGTGTCTTTCTGGGCCCAAAAGGTCCCGAGCAAGAGTTTTCACAAATATGAAGGTGTTGATGCACATCTTCTCAGTGTGTATCCTTTCTTGCCTTTCATAAGCTTGTGATAGTCATCAGATTTTCTTCACTTGCTTGTCCTGTTAACATCTTCTACTCTAACTTCGCAATCTGGATATTCTATCCCACATCCTGGAAGGCATTTGCCTCAGGATAAGTCTTATTTACGTTGCACATACTGATATGATGAGACTGTTACTTAAATTACCTCCCTAACTGGATTACAGCTTTTACCATCTCAGAAATTCTGATTCTTTAAAAAGGACCCACTAGTTTATTGTGGTTTTAAATCTGCTAGGGTCTTGTGGAAGTTTTTTACTTTACACAGATTAATAAATACCAAAGCAATTATTTTTACATTATTTAAACACTAAGATTTGTATATTAAACATTTGTATATTAAACGTACATGTAACAATTGTCCCAGTAACATTAGCACAAACATCATCTGCAATCCAGCACAGAGTTTATGGACATAACAATTAGGAACCATCTGGTGACCTGGCACTTGCTGGTACAGGAATGAAATTTTAATTAAGTTTTATTATCAGAAAGTGTAAATGACAGCTTCCTCTCAAAACCCCATAGCCACTAAACTGTCCAAATAAAGAGAAGGATATCACTCAGCAAATGTCTGGATCACCCTCCTTGATTGCATACTTTGTAAATAATGTCCTCCATTCCCTGTTCTTGGGGACAAATTTCTTATGTAGTTGATTTTTTAAGAATAACTGGGCATATGGCAGGTAAATTGGGAATCACACTGCAATTTCCTGAGAACAGGACAATACAATAGAGAAGTCACTCATTTCCCAGGTTTGACAAGCCAGGATTGCATCTTGTGCAAGATAAAAAGAAAAGCCCAAATGAAAAACTATTTTAACAACAAGGCTATGCCAGCTAGCACTGCAACTGCATTTGGGTTTACTTGGAGCTATGAAATGAAGCTCAGAAGTGTGAGAGAACTTTTTCTCTGCTGCCTCAACACTCACCCTACTATCAGTGATTCAGGTGGTGGTCTTCAGGGTCCTAGAATACCAGCATGAGATGAATAGGCCATAGATTTCCCATCCTCTCTCAGCCTTTGGTGACTATTGTTGCTATGATTGTTTTCTTTAATATTTAGTGTATAACACTAAGGGTATGTCAAAAAAAAGATCAGTTGCCTCATTCAAAAAGTCCTCATCTTTTCTACATTACAGTTGAGTTATAGTTCTAGTTCCATTAAAGACATCAACTCTGCAGGTATTGACCCATGAAAGTTATTACAGATCTCAATTTTGTAGTCAATAAACCAATTTGTCATTGAGTCACAATCACCTGGAGAAGGTCTGTCTGCTTCGCCAATCTCCAGTTATCTAAATCAAAATCAGAATTTACAAATAAGAAAATTAAATTCAGATTGTGACCCTTTGCATTTTGAGTTAATCCAAGAACAATTCCACAGATCCAGTGTGCTGAAGAGAGTTACAGTCTCCATCTTTGGAGAATTTCTCCAGTGTACATTCACAGTATGCAGATAGACTTGACTTTGCAACATTAACCTTAAAGTATCCATCAGCTTAAGATGGAAAGTGGAGAATTTCTCTACATTAATTTTTAAAACTTCAGCAATTCTCCTTTTAGCAGAAGTGACTGTGCAGACAGAAATCACCGCCATCCTCCACACAACCAAACAATCATGGCCTTTAAATTAAGCTTCACTGCACAAATATAGTATCGGTTATTCTTTATACTTTTGGGGCACTTCATGTTAAGTAATGTATTTTTCACTCATAAAATTAATTCTCACAGGCCCTATGTTTAGTAAGGCAGTAAGCTTTGTAGAAACAGAAAGTATTTTCAGTGTTGAAAAACCCAACATAAATTGACTCTACTCCTAAATTCAAGCAAACATCAGTAGCATAATCCTTTTCTCAGAGTTAGCTCTGCTCGGAAACTAAATGGCCAAAGTGCTCCCAAGGGCAGCAATTAATATTTTAGCCAGTGGATTCATTTGGGAAGACTCTTGTAAATTTAATGAATTCCCCAGTAGTCAATCCATCATAGTCACTAACATGCTGGCAATCTTGCTACTGATAATGTTGCCAATACATTATAAGCCCTCATTTATTGCCTTAAATTTTAATTCAATGAATTCTGCATGTGAGCTCTTCTCGGATGGTGATATTTTGTGCTAATGGAATCATAGATGGGTCATTTGGGAGCATAACAAGACTGAACTTGGTACACTTGGCAGGATGTCAGTGGGAAGGCAAGACATTTCTCACCCAATGTTCTTTATCTCTTACCTCCCTAATACTTTTGCCTCTAAACTGAAATGTAATTAGATCTACTCCGTATGGGCGTCATTTTATGGATTAGAGGAAAGTACAGGGGAGACGTCTGAGTGAAAAATCAGGCTACCTATGTATTCAGCCAGCTTTTAGACATGAATATGGAAGTGCTGAAATCAGCAGTGACATACTGAACTACAGGCAATAGTGCTTGAAGGACTCAAGAATTCATCTAACCCAACCTCTTGCCCTAAGGCAAAAATCAACTTCTAACTATATCAGTCATGACAGATTTTTGTCTAACTCAGTTTTTTTAAAAAAAACCAAAACAGTAAGAGAGATTATGCGTCTTCCCCAGGCAATGTGTTCCAGTGCTTAATTATCCTGATGTTAGAAGTTTTTCCAAGTGTCAAACCTTCATGTCCCCTGATACAATTTAAATCCATTATTTTCCATCTTGCAGGCTACAGACAAAAAGAACAATTTTCTTCCCTTTCTCTTTATGGGAGCTTCCTGTGTACTTGCCATTCCTCTTGTTTTTTCTCTGGACCAAGCAACCACAGCTCTTTCAGCCTTCCCTCACAAGCCACTGATCATTGTTGTTGCTTTCCAGTTACAGCTGTGCATATGTTCCCTGAGATACAGTACCCTGAGCTATACACTGTCACTCCTGTGGAAGTTTCCCTAGGACCTAGTAGACAGGAAGCACTACCTCACACACCTCTCATTGCTCCCTGTTTGCAATTATCTGTAAGTGTAATACACATGCTTCCTCATCAATCAATTAGCTGTCAGTGAAAAGATTGGGTGTGCCCAGAGTCAACAGACCCTGAAGACTGCCTGAAGACTGCTTACCACCATTTGGTCAGTGACACATGGAGAACCATGCACTGAGAACACAAAACCAGCCACATGAGAAATTTCGCATCCAGGGCATGTTTCTCCATCTTATCTGCAGGAATGTCAGAGCACCATGGCCCATGACATCTATTGATTCTCTCCTATCAAAACTGCCTGTTATATGGTCATAGCAAAAAATAGATTAGTCTGATGTAATTTGTTCTTGACAAGTTCATGCTGGCTATTACTCATTTCCTTGTTAACTTCCAAACGCTTACGTGATGTTTATGTGATTATTTGCTACAACATTTTTTTTCTCTTGAATTCAAAAGGAAAACAGTCAGGCAACATGTAGGTAATCAGTAGTAAGGACGTTCTGTCCAGAAAAACAAATGATGAGTAAGGGAACAAAACATACCTCAGTGACTTATGTCCATAAGGAATCAAAACTCTAATAGATCAAAATGCAGTTGAATGGGGGAAAAAAAAAATACCACAAAACCCCAACCAAAATAAAGGCTTTAAAGTGAGACTAAAGAAATCCTTTATGTTCCTTACTCATCTTTAGTCATTCTTAAGGTAGACCCATCAGAACACACAGAAGCTTCATAATGATGGCATTAAGCCATAGTAATACAGCCAGATTCCTTCAAATCCCTGAACAACTTCACCTTAACAGGGCAACTTAACTGTTATAAAGCTACACTAACAAGACATGCAGTTCAAGAGGCTCTAAAGAGAAGTAACTATTTACATGAGTCAGAATGGAAGCTGCATTTTCACTAATTAGAAAATGTGTTTCTTTGTAGGCTGGAAATGACTTATGTTATAGATTTCTTACCATCAGTGCTTAGGAAGAAATTTCCTTCCGGGCTAATCAGGAAGAGCATCAGACACCAGCTCTTGCTGGCCACAGGAAAACTCAAATCAGAAAGGAATTCAAATGCTTATGGGGACATGGTACTTAGGCTATGTCAAAAATAATAAACCAAGCAGGGCCAGAGCACAGACCTGTGCCCTGGTAAATGAACAGCCAGGAACTCAGCAGCTGGGCTTTAATTTCACCCAGCAGCAATGTCCCACATGTGCAGGCTTGAGCTGGGGGTCAATATGGGCTGGGGGCAGCTCCCAGGAAAAAGAGCACGTAAGACTGTCCCTGTCTAGAAGAAACAGAATGTGAAGATGTTGAAATGATTATGGGCTGGAAGACAGAGTAAAATACAGCCTGTTGTGTTTACTATTAGACATGTAGCCTTGGAGACCAGCCTGGAAACTGAAAAGGTTTCCCAATGTGGTATAAAGCACCTTACTGAGAATTTGGGACAAGCTCAGAGCCTGTCTACCCAGTCCATCAGTGCTATCTCAATGCTGTACTTTTGGTTTAGCCTGGAAGTAGCTTGCTCTCTGCTCATCACATCGAAAGGCCAGGCTAGGCATCCAATGGTTCATATGGAAAGGGCCGGGAAAAGGACCCAAATCCCTACCAGCCTTACCCATGGATCCTAGTGCACTCCTTTGTTTCCCCCTGCATATCCCTCTTCAGCTTATGGCAGATCCCAGTCTACAGTCTTGAGGAAAATGGTATAAACCCATTTTCCCTATGGAAGGGCATACCTCAAAGTGATCTTTTTTCCCAAAAGGACAGGGGCCCTCCAAATCCCAGCTTTCGTGGTAGAAAGTCTTAAATGTAGCTGGAAGAGCAGACATTGCAGGTCTTGACATGAACTTCAGAAATAAAGAAGAAGGTGAAACTAAAATGTTCATTCTTCTAGATCCCACTGTCTCCAGTCTTTATCTCTTTTTGGATCTGAGACTTCCATAACCCCTGTTCATTCAACCCAGTAGAACCAATTTACTTAATCATTGATTTGAACCTACCTCCACTATTTCCTTTCTCTTGTGTATCCCTTGATTACATTTTACCTTCTTACCAACATTTAAGCATTCTCTTTTCAAAACTGTTTTTTCAAAGCTCTTTTTTTCAAAGCTCATTTTGAATTTTCACAGCTGGACTCAGAGTATATTTCCCCTGAATAAAAAGCTGCATCATCCTTTCCTCCTTTAATTTTTAAAACTATTTGGATTCAAGGCTGCACTGAGTCACACACTTTGTCTAAAAGACAGAAACTTTGCAAAACTTTTTGAGTTTTCTATTCATCCATTTTGACCATTCAGTCAGCACTTTCATGCCTAGAAAATAATTTTTAAAGAAAACAGTTTCAGTTTATTGTTATCTGAAAAACTACTGTGTATTGAGCACCAGTATGAATAAAACTGAGTGACAGAGAAGTTGATCAAAGGCAAAAATTAAGTTTTATGTCTCAGCAAATAGTGGTGAAATCTATAAAATCTAAAAGAAGATTCTTCATAGTGTAAGGAGGGAATATTTAAAAAAATATTTTGTTTTTGTTTTGTTTTTTTTTAAATAATCCAACATTTAAACAAAAATATTGTTTAAAAAAGCATATGGCATACAACAGATGGACTAACATTTACATTTCAGTAAAGGAAGAGAGGTTTAAAAGTTAGGAACATTAAAATCAGCAGAATTTGCAAAGCCAGAACAGAGCTGCAGCTTGCCTTTCTTCATTGCTTATGCATGACTCCAGCTTTAGTGGGCTTAATAAATCATTCTGAGCCTTGTATTCATACTGAATTTTTTAAAAGATCTGTCAAATAGATAGTTCTTTAATTCTGTATTTAGAATTAATTGTGCCTTAACCAACCAAAATGTATCCTTTAAATACACACTTAAACACGTAACCATCAGAGTAGGAACTGCAATTTTTAATTTTAAATTTGCCCCACAGTGATATCGGTCCATTCCTATTTCACAATAAAAAAGACAGTACCACCAATGTACTTTGCATTTTGTGATTCAGTTTGTTATCACTGTTCATGGGTAATCATTAGATGTGATGCAAGAGCTTCATGTTTTTCCTTAATACCTTCCCTATAGAAAGCTATTCCACAGCAACTGGGTTAGCACAGAATACATTTGTAATATATTTCTGTGATATGCTCTTTTTTTTCATGGTCCAGGATAAGAAATTAACTTTTGACTCTAAACTTGTTTCCTGTTCTCAAAAGAATGAAGTACAATGAGCCAAATCTGAAGCGGATTTGCTCAGGTGGTTTGGGATTTCAATAAGTGTTGCTTTAAGCATGGATATAGAGCTTATAATACAGTTCCTGATGCATTATTCAGGCTTGAATCTACTATAGAAAAGTGAATTTGTAACTTGTAAACAAAAGATTAAAAAATTCTTTACTAAGTCAGATTTCCCTACCACTTGGACTGGAGGCTTCTTGCAACAACAAGAGCTTTGCTTTCTGTGTTACTCTCCCATAGGCAAAAAGAGGTGAGTTGCATGCTTTTACAGTGTGGAGATACATTCATTTGATGTCAACTTTTAGCTGGAACCCATCAGATCTAACAACAGAAGCAACTTTGAATTCCAGGAATAAGTCCTTACTTAGTGCAAGCAAGGAGGGAGGGAAGTACAAATCTCAATGTTACAGATTGGCAACAACATGGGGAATCTCTCATCTTACTAATACATTTAATAAGCATATTTTTCTAGTCAGCTATTCTTAGATTAATTTCCCTTGGATACACTACATTTAAAGGTGTTAGCCCTCAGAGCATACAAATTCAAGAGTAAGAAGTTGTAAATTATGGAACAGATCTCCCTTCAACAGAGGACAAACTGGAGAATTTATCACAGAGCCAGAGCACAATAAAGCCTGTCTTTCAAAGATAAGCTGAAAAGACCTTTCCATTGGGAACTAACCACTTAGTTAAATAATGATATGCCAAGTTTTAAAAGGTGTTTTATCTAGGACTTTACAAAGTGGCTGTACTATGTGTAACTAAATGTCCAGTAAAAACTCTTAAGGAAAGGTCACATGTACAGTTGCCCTTTCTCAGTGTACTCCCAGCCTTTGCTGGATGTGTTGGCCCAACAACACATCCTTGACAACATGCTGATGATCCCTGCAGTGCTAAAGTAATCATTTCAGCCAGCTGCACCCCAGACACCCTTGCTACATACTTTTATCCTGTGGGAAAGCACACATGGGATTCTCTCAGATCCTGCTGACTTCCTTTATTTTCCAAGGGCCTGTGGTGGAAATATAGTCCTTCTTTCAAGATAAAGATTGCAAAAGCAAAGGATGATTTACAACACACACTTCAGTTTTTGGAAAAGAAATTAGATCAGGCTAACTAGATTATAGCACTGGAGATACTTGCAGGCTGACCTGATGGTCAAGATACCCCAGATGAACTAAGACGGATTATAAGCTTAAATATATATATTTTTTAAATGATAGTTATTGTTCTCAGGAATCTACACATACTATTAGTCAGTCGTTATTTCCAATGCCACTAAGGTGAACTTTGGAGCTTGAGACCACCATATGGATGAATGCTGGATGAACACAAAGATAGGTTGGAAGCCTGTGAGTAGCATCCTTTTCTGCTGTCTTGGCTGATCAAGAATGGCACTGCATCCATCTCTCGGGTGCCAAAGGCATTGGGCACACAGATAATGTTACTTTTCTAACTCACTGATTCTTTTCTTAAGCCCCTTCACTGATGTTGGCAATGATGCGCAAGCCAAAAGGACAGTTGCTTCTCCACAAGCTCAACTGAACATGCTCTCTTGAAAGCAAGAGGAGCTCATTTATATGGATGAGTCAAGCAAATGAAGAGCTGGAGTTGCTGACAGCATGCTGAAGAGCTCTGGTTTTAGAATAGCTGCTGGCAACATGAAGGCTCAGTGATCAGGCACCTCTATCCCTGTATTCTCACAGTGCCCCAGCCTACTGTGAAGTTGTGAAAGGCTGTGAAACGTTGCAAGACTAACTGAAGGGGGAAACAGATCACTAGGCCTTTAAAATGTCTTCATTTTTCTCTGTTGTTCATCATTGGTTCTACAAATAGGAAGAATATGAAGTTTTGCCAGCCTCTTTTAGCCCCCTGAGAGTCCCTTCCTATAAAAAGACATTTATTTTTCCCTTAGATACCTCAGAGTTCACAAACAATACAAGTTATTCATCATTGTCAAGTTTTGAGCTTCGTCTGCTTTACAATAGATTTTCAAATAATAAATATTCATTTATTGACCTAGAAAATCTGACTTTTTGCAGGCTTTCTCACTCATGGCAACAAAATCAAATACTTCATTTTCATCTGCATATTCTCCACCCTTAAATACCCATCCTTTAAAAATGCTACAGGTAACAATAGTAATAATACAAAAGTAGTCTCAAAAATAATCCAAACCCATGTGTAACCTGCAACAAATCAAGGCAGAAGGGTTACTGTGGGAAAGGCATTACTCCATGAGCAAACAAAACGAGGGTGATGGGATAGACCTCCCTTGGGCGAATTGCCCCACATGGTAACTGACTCACAAGGGTTTCATTCTTAATTCATAAATTATAGCTGGAAAAAACCAAAAAGCTTAATAGACAATGTAGTCATCAGGTAAGCAGAGAAGCAGAAACCAGACACTAATAATTTCTTTTCAAACCCAGCCCAATGAAGTGGCAGTGAGAGATTGGCTCCAGCCTAATTCCCTTAAATCTCCTCCAGTTCTCTCAGTACATGGAAACAAATAGCCAAGACCTACAGAAACATCCACTAACCCTCCACTCCAGTGGCCTGTTCTGTCTTCACTCAAAGCAGTGACTTCTCTCCTGGGCTTTGTCACCACAGGGACAAGTCTACCCCAATGGGGTCATGGAGACCTGGAGACCAGCAATGCTACAATATGATTAGAGCATGAACTGATGGCCCCAAGGGCTGAAAAAGGGCTCTGGGTCCTGGGTAGGGTGGTCCCAGGAAAGGCTTATCAGGGCCATTAGGGTTTGTGGGTGCCTTCAGGGCTATGACACTCTTCCAAATACCCTTATCCAATACAACATAGATCTTACTTCTGCCAGGACCTCTGGTGTCAAATTCAGAGCCACACTTTGGTGTAGTCTTCCTACTGCCTTTCAAGATAATATTGCCTAGGGGTATCGGGTCTTTAGCCCCATCCACACAGCCCTCTCCACCAGGAGATGCCCTCATCCATATGATGGGGAGCAACTGTCCCCTTCTTCCCCATCCAAACCTACCTGTGGCTGCATTTACTCCTGGTCTTTCCTTGCCTACTCTGAAGAATGGAGCCAGCACACAAATTCCCCTTCACTCCTTCGCTGTCACCCAGGATAGGGTATGATGTGGCACATCAGCCACAGGCACTTGTCAATGTACAACAGTGCTGACCCTTGTAATAACTTTCCTGCAGATTGACCCTCCCTGCTTCATTACCACAACATTTGGCATACTCTATCAAGGACTTCTTTTTTTCCATAGCTTCCCACAAATGCAAGCAGGGGAACAGCAGTGACATTACCATTTGCCATCTCATGGCACAGAGGGGTTTCCTGCAAATACAGTTTACCTAAATGCCATCTGCTCTCCCACACAGTCAGGAATGTTTTTCTTGGGTAAGGAGCCTTCCTGGATCTAGTTTATGTAACCCTCTGAGGCACGTTAAGCCCAATGCCTAGTTGTTTTTGAGATGAAGATATATTGTTTAGACAATAGGGGTCTAAAAATATGTGTTCTGAAATTTAGATGTGGCTAATTATAAAAAAAAAGGAGTAAAGAAAAAAATAATTCTCTTATTTTTTTCTTCTACCTTTGCCTCTGACTGAACTCCCCCAGTTTGTTTGTGCTAGCTCTCTTGTTTATAGGCAATGTGGATCTCACAATGGTTTGTCCCAAGATACATGAATGATTTCAAAGCACTCTGTTCTTCTATGTATTCCTCACCCTCGCTAGAAGAGTGTTATTAATCACTTAACAGTCCCATATGTCTCCAAGCTGAAGAGCCCATCACTCCCTCCAGAAGCATCTTCCTAAAGCCTCACGGCTGAGCCTGCCTGTCCTCCCTGTGCCTTCCTCCACTGACCCCAGAGTATGTACACATTGTGCTGACTTTTCAAAAGAAAAGACTGCAGGTGCCTAACTCTTTGTTTATTCTGGCAAGGCTGAAAATAGCAACTGCTAACAAATATTTTGCCCTTCACAAGGCTTCTCACAGAGATGCAGCTGTTATCTCATCCAGTAAAAGTGCCAACCCTAAGGGTAAAACAGACATTTAATTAGGTTAGGATAAGCTTCCGAAAGGTGACTGTCTAAAATTAGTACCCATAATCCTGTGTGGGCTCAGATCCTTACACCAAATCCTCACTTGTGTGGTAGGGAACAATTATTTGAAGCTTTTTGTTTCCCATACTTGTGTCTTATGGGTTGATGGATCTGTTTAATCATCAAAAGCAGCATGTAAGAGGAAAAAGTATGGCTTTGTTGAGGTGGACAGACCCCCGGAACATAACATTAGAGGTTCTGGGAAAAATATTACCCTCTGGATTCCTGAATTTACAAACCTGCCAAGTCAGGGTGCATCCACAGAGAGTCTGCTGCAGATTTTACATTGACACCAATGTATTATGCAGAACTTTGGGATTTTTGTCTGCGTCCTGTGAAAATCCATACATCAAATGGTGGATCCTGAGACACCTTTTTCCCAACTTTAGCACCCTAACAGAAGGGACTTCCTGTAATTAGAGACACAGTAGTTAGTGCCAAATTTGCAAGGAACAAAGTCAGGCCATATTCAATTATTAATACACATCCCAAAGTATATTGGGATTTGGACACATAGCCCTCAAAGTGAAATAAGCAATTTTATATCCTGAGCCTCTACCATTCATACTAAACTGGAAAGTCGTTCAAGCAGGGTGTCTTTTTTAATGAAATAAATATAATAATGTAATAATATAATATAATATAATAATCTACAACACAATTTGGTTTGGAAATTGAGCCACATATGAGAGCCTCACCAAGGAATTTCTGTCTCACAGTCCTGCTGCAACAGTGTCTACAGGAAAAGTTCCAACAGAGACTAAGCAAAAGGTCATATCAGAATGTTTATTATGGTGTCACAAAGCTCCAGGTACAATGCATTAATCTGTTTTGCAACATCCCATCATCCTTTTTTATATATATACAAGAAGGGAGACATAAATCATGGTCCTCCTGAATTCTTTTTTCATATCATGCCTGCTCTGAAGGCTTGAAAGCTTGCCTCAAAAGTTGAGGAGGACAACTAGGGCAGCCTGTCAAGATTATGTTGCCCTGCTCACATATATGAAAGTATTTTTAAAATTATGGGGAACTACAGTCTGGTTAAGAGGCAAAAGGGATTCAGCCTGATTTAAAACACTTGAGGCTAAACAATGTTTGATATTTAAACAGAAATTGCTTTCCTGAGATTTCTTACGGGGCACGTCTGTTATATATGTAATTTCACATAAGTACACAGACATACTGCAATTAAAAATAAATATGCTGAGTCCTTGCATCAATCCTTGGAAAAGCAGATGTAAAGGAGGCTACAAACAAGAAGTTCTGAGTTGCTAAGATATTCTTTTTAACAGTTTTGACTATTATTGCATAAGTAGAGAGAAGATTAGAAAGCCAAGAACCTACATCAAAAAAGAAAAGACACCTCAATGTTCATCTCCAACTTTTGATTGTCATCCTGCTTTTCTTCAAACTTGCAGACTTCTGTGCCCCACTGTTGCTCATAAAAATGATTATTGTAATAAGGATGGAAATATTCCCCTGCAAATGCACCATGCAGTGTAAGGAAATAAAAGAAATTGCCTTCCTTTCTCTGGATAGATTCCAGCTTCTGTACATTTTTATAGTTAAAACAACAATAAACATACAGGTCCCTCAATAAAAAGGAATTGTTAAAGTCCCACAGTTTCTTCTCTCTCACCAGGGGAAGAAAATCAGTCTGAAAATAAGCATTGTTAAGAAGATCCCAGGGTAATTATAGTAACTTCTCATCCAGAAAATTTTTTGTAAATGTCCAGAGCCACGGCTCTCCTTTTTCCACAAAAGAGCATGCAGTAAGAAATGTGTGGACAAGCAGTAAGGATCTAGGGCTGTATATTACAGAAGTGTAATGTGCATCACAACCATCCCCTTTGTAACACTACAGCTCAGTCATCGGCAAGGAGGGCTGGGAGAAGCTGTGGCTGAGAGTTCCTTCAGGCCAAAAGCAGCACCTGTGGGTTGCTCTGTGGGTTTAGCCTATACTGGATGATAGCTCATGGATAGGAGCTGTCTAGCCCAGTTTCTATTGCTGCTGCGGATAGCAACCCATAAGTGTTCCAGTTGCTCCAGTTAACGCTCTTTACCTTGTTTCACAATGCTATGATTCATGACTGGATGGTATCCAGAGTTCCCACTTGTAAGGCAGTATGAAATAATAAGCAAGGGCTGCTTCAGGGGTTCCTGACTGGACTGGCTGCCAGGCACATTCAGCCCACCCTAACAGTTCTGTTCCAGGGCTCCAAGCATGGTCCATGCTGAACACACAAGGGGAAATAACTCTCCTGCTTCATGAAACTCACACAGCTGCAAAGGCTTCTATGCCCAAGGACAGACAGGTCCTGATGTTATAACTCCTCAGAGAGCTAGGCAGGACACATCTGTTTGCGTTTTCAAGGACACACCTTAAAGAAATCATCACGTCACAGAATTTGAGAATTTCAATAGCAAATAATAATTCAAAAGCACTTGTGTTTACTTCTGCCAAGGTGTGGAGGGCTGGAAAATAAGTAAAAGGAGAGCCTTAGAATGTTATGCAAAAAAAGTAATCACTGCTAAATCTTGTCTGTAAAATACACATTGCTGAGGTCAACTGACAACTTCAATCACAAACCTTACTGAGTCTTTTCCCAAATCCATATCAAATTTCAGACTCCACAGTGAGAACAGCTGAACTTTGCCTGATATCTAGTTTTCGGCACAACTGTTGAAGAGTTTTAGTTATCAGATGCAAGTAATTATTGTTTCAAGACAAAAGGTAACACATATATATAATCATTCATGTTGCAAAAGTACAGAAGTGGCTGGAGTTACACTGGGGAACAGTTCGACCCACCATCTTCCAGCCTTAAATTAATTACGTGGGGAAATTTACCATTTTTATACTTTACTTTTACAGGTCATTAAATAACAATGTAATTGCTGCTCTGTTTCCTCTCTAGAACATGAATTCTAATTAATAGCATTGCAGTAAGTTAATTTAATATGGTAATAGCTTCAGAATAGCTTAATTGCTGTCATTATAAAGCACCTGCAGATGTTCAGCCAATCAGCTCATTCATTATCTGACCATTCTCATGTATCCATATGTAGAGAAAACTTTGCCTGCAGAAAGGGTAATGAAATGTTTCCAGCACTACTACTGGAAAAAGCTTTGCCTTTTCTAAGAGCAAAAGGTCTAAGGGGAAAGGAGGTAGCTGTAGCTATATAGAAGAATTTTTTGACATCACTGACATTTTAGGAAATTGAACTATCTCTCAATGTCTGTAACCAGAACGTCCTGTCCTATACTGCATTCCACCTGCATGGCTATTAAAATTGTTTAAGTTCAGCCTCATGTTGCAAATGCCCACAAGCTCTTTACAAATCAAGACTGGGCCAATTCTACATCATTTCAAGCAAATGCTCTTATGGACATGATTTGGAATACCCAGATGGCATTGTTCTTGCTCCACTTTATGGTGCCTACCTAGATGAAAAGAGAATTACTTATGGAGACCTAGAAGGGGGTAATTGATATTTCAATTCACTTTATAATTTCATTCACTTTCATCAAGAAACCATTTTATTTCAGGATATTTGAACTATTGGCCTGCCTTTTTTTTTTCAGTATTTGCCTTCCTAAACATGAGTATTTTCTTTATGATTTGTATACCTTCAAGCTCACCCTAGAACTAAAAAAGTCAAAAAAAATGAAGGATACAAGTTTTGTGAAAGTAAAGTACTATTTCCAATATGAAGGTAAGGAAGCAGAGGGAAACAGAGTAAAGTGATTTTCCACAGTTGCTTTAGTTAGTAGCTACCTGGAATCAAAGAAAAATTGAGGTGGGTATGGAGCTCAACATTCCCCTCTCTGCAGGGACACCTTCAAAGTCACAGCAGGTTGCTCAGGGCCTTGTTCAGTCAATCTTTGTGTATCTTCAAGGATGGAGACCCTTCACCTTCCCTGGCCAATGTGTCCCCCGGCTGCATCCCTCTGGCTGTGATATTTTTAACCCTGTACTGAGCTGGTGTTTCTCACTGTGACTGATGCTGCTGCATGCCTGTCATTGTGCATCTCTGGGAAGAGCCTGGCTCTGTCTCCTCAGCCTTTCTAGCTGCAGGCAGCAATCAGATCTCCCTGAGTTTCCCCATGCTGAACAAAGTCCCTCCATCTCAACAGGCAATGAAATTGCTCCCATTCAGAAGCGAGTGTGCTTTTATTCTTGGCTAGAGCTTTACAGATTTGCCTGTCCTTGTTTCCACATCAGGGTTGGTAGCTTTTCAGGACTGGCATGCAAGACTGTACTTTGCTTTCCTAAATTAGAGACTCTGTGTGCTGGTAGGAAGCCAGCAGATGCTTCCTCTTAGGCGGGTGACAGTGCCAATCAACCCACAAGTAGTACTGGGTGTCTGTGCGAACGTGTGACTCCTGGCAAGTGTAGGTCCTGGGGCTCCTCTTGTTCCCAAATACTGTCTTTCCCAAAATGCTGCAGGCCCCAACTCTTTTCTCTGCTTGGAAATCTGCCGGCAGTTAGTGCTGCCTGAGCTGTCCTGGTCATAATGACTGAAATAGATGTAACCTTGTTCCAAAGCACGCTGCAGTTACGTAAAGCATGAAAGGACTGTTCATCTCTTTGTGAAAGGCAATGGGAGTTCTTTACAATTTATTCAGGTTCTCACTCTGCAAGTTAAAACTTATAATGTTCATAGAGGCTCTAGCCTGACAGCCTTTAAAAAAGAAGGAGGACAGATGACCTTCGTGGCATGTGCTGCAAGTTTCTGTAGTGCAAGAAACATTATAGCACCATTTTTGGGAGAGAAGAGATGAATTTCTGGCAAAGGAGCAAGACTGAGTAAAACAAGCTGCATATGCCATGCAACCTTCTCTCCTCAGTAGCAGAGCTCTGATGTTGCTCTTAGATTTGTTCAAATACAGTAAAATAACAGGAGAATTCAGCAAAGTAATTCACAGTAAGATAAATGTGCCCTTTATTCTGCTTCAGTATAGATTATCCTTATCTATATATTTGACATCCAGGTTCACTAAGTCCAGGGACCATTGTGCAGAAGAACTATAAAAGAGCATTCATTCTGATTTAGTTCTGTAATTAATCTGAGGTCCTTGGATCTAATTCAAGGCCATCTCAGTCTCTAAGTTTTCAGAAGAGTTGTTCCTATTTTAGACCAGCATGTGTTAAAGAAAACATTGGCCTCTTTTCCTGGAGCTGGACTTGTGCAATGCTTACATGTAAAAATAATCCCACTGAGACCCCCTTAGCTGCTTTGATTGCAAAAAGCCAAATGTTCCTATCTACTACACAGCGAGAAAAGGAGCAAAGGGCTCTGCAAACTAGAAGACAAAAGCACAGATGAGATGGGAGAGAGCTTTGCCCCATATTCCTGGTGAGTTTGCAGAATTTCTTTCACATTTGCACTGCAGTTTGATATCTGTTCAGAGGAGCCAGCCAGCAGTCCCTGGAAAAAGCATAACCCTTAACAACCAGCACATTTTTCAGTCAAAGTTAATGCTTATTACAGCAACGTTAGCAGCACCTCCCTGCAGCTGCAATTGCCCATTGCAGCACAGAGCAGCAGCAAAGCAGCTCTGGCAGGCAGGATTTTTAAGGGCAGGGCTACCACTTCTTGGGGTGAGCAACAGCAAATCAGTGCCCCTGCCACGATGGACTGCCACATCCCTACTGGCTGGAACAGGGCCCTTGAGCCAAGGAGAGCCTGTGCCAGGCTACATGGCTGGGGGAAGGTGAACCTGAAGTCTCCTGAGCAGTCGCAATGCATACTGTGTACCCCAGCTTTCCCTTTGTTGCTGCAGGGAAGTCTCAGATTTGCAGCATGCTCCAGCTCCATATCTCTCATGCTATCACAAACTTCTTCCCTCTCCAGGAAGGTGCTTTGGGTTTATGTCAGTTTGCAGAGCATTTCAGATAGCTTCTGCTTTCTACAAAGGTAGAAATGTAGGAGGCATTTCACCAAGATGAGCAGGCACTAGCACAGAAACTCACAGTTTCACAGGTGCTAAAGTGACTGACTAGCTTTTGGCTGACAACTAGGGAAAAAATGAGAAAGATGTGCTTTCTTTGCCTCATTTTGTTCTCAGGAAAGATCCTGAGAGATCTAACTTCAGTAAGACAGGAAAATTGACGGAAAGAGACAAGGGAGGTAGAATAAAGAAGACCCCAAACTGACTGTTCGCTCTCTTCTCTGTGATTCATTTCAACTCACCCACCTGACCTGCAGACAACCCCTTCCAGCAAGGGGGGAAAAAATCTCTTTAAAGGACATTTTTCTCTGACTAGAGAAATGCTCAGTCATCTACAGTTTCCTCCCTCACTGTGTGAGAGATTGCAGTCCAGAATGGAAACAGGAGGCCTGTCATGGCAGGCGTGGTGAACAGGGGAAGTTATCTGCTACTGAAACAAATTGTGTTTAAAAAAAAAAAAAAAGACAAAAAGAGGAGAATCTGCCAGATCAGACATGAACACAAGAGTCATCACTTCTCTGAGAAAAACTCCCTGTTTTCTGTCTGCTATCTCAGTAATGTCTGAAGGAAAGAAGGGAGTGTTAGCATACAAACAAGAAGAGAAGTAAGAACAAGATGGTGAAGCTCTGTGTGAGAGAAATAAGAAACTCAGACTTTTGTGCCAACAGTAGCAACAGTCCTTTGCAATTGCCTTGCTTGACATCAGTCCCTAGGTGTGGTCTGCCCTGTGTGTGGATACCAGTAGCTAGCTGGCCATAAAAGGTGTCAAGCTGGCAGGCAGACAGACATTATCTCCACTGTAGTGGCCTTTGCAGATGTGGCTGGAGCTGGAAGAAAATGCACAGAAGTGGAACTGCTTTTCCTTTTTCATTAAAAAAATAAATAAATAAAACAGGAGGTGTTTGCCTTCCTCTCCCTTTTCTGGATCTGGGATGAGACAAAGGTAATATAAAACCTGCATCAAAAAGATAACATTTTCAGCTCCAGTGAATTATCACTGTCATGAATGTAATTATTTTAAGTTAATGATGCATCTGAAAGAAACTACTAAGGGTGCACATTAATTTCTGTTAGTGCACATAGTGCATGTTAGAAAGTAGGGAATAATCTAACCAGCCTTCCTTAAATTTAGAAGTCTTGTTTTTGGAAAACCTTTCGGTACTCTGAGCTTCCACATGCAAACTATAACATTTATTGTACCATACTGTATTTTGCTCCATCTTAACACAGTTCTGCAGCAGTCAGCAAAGAGTCTATTCAGAGATCTTCCCAGTTCCAAATTTTCCAAAGGAAACTCATTTTCCAGGGTCATTTTAAAAACATATTATATTCCAAGCTGTTTTCCAGAAGCCAACTCACTTGCAAAGAGTACTTCCAAGACTTGTTATTCACATGCAAGATGCCAGCAGCACTGCAGAACCCACTGAAGATGTGTGATATGGAATCACTTCCCCAGCAGACTGACCCTGCCTCCATAAACGTGCCATTAAAGTTAACTACTTACGTCCTGCATCTAGTAATCTGCTCACAGAGGGAACACTAATCTTGAAGGCTCTGCATTTTATTCTCTGGGAATATTTGAGCAATTCCAATTTGCAGCAACACTTCAGTGACTATGGAAAGATGCGTACATAGCTTAAGTAATTGCTCAAGGGCTAAGACTGGGGGTTTTTTTATTCTCCAGTCCATTCTCAGACCCCTATAAGTGATAAAAGTGGCTGGGGATTTAGAATTATACCACATGTTGCAGATTCAGCTAAAAATGCTTTAGCTGCTGGATCACAATGTCATATAAAGGACATGCCAATTCCCTGAACCATGGCTCAACCCTTAGACAGGACATTTCTTTTTCTAACCATGACAACTGACTATGGGTAATGAGTGATTCAGGAAGAGAGCAGCAAGCACTGTGTCAGGGCCACAAGAAAAGCTAAACCTGTTCATCCCATGGATGAGTTTGTCCCTTTCTGCTATCAGCCAAGGGTGACGGATGAAACATTGTGTTAACCTGATGTAATTAAAAGATAGACCTAGAGGGAGACAGTACAAGCGACAGCTGTCACAACATAGTTCAGGAACAATATTTAAGTGTCTCTTATCAGTGTTTATTCATTCATATGTTGTACTAATAGAGAAGAGCTTGTGTGCAGCTGCAAATGCATGTCTCTGCTTGGGAAGACAAATAGTGCTCGCAGGTTTCTCATAGAGCTGTGCAACACTTTGGTGCTGGCTGTTAACATGCCAGCTCAGTACTTTGTACCCAAGACTAGTTCTAGACAGTGTTTTATATTTGCAGTGTTATGCATCACAAAAGTGGATCCCAAAGATTCCTTGCTCACCAGTCCTTTTTCTCCATCCCAGTGATACCCACTGGGCTTCACTCAGCAGAAGTTTTCCTTTTGGGGATCTTCAGCTTAGATATTTTCTGGTTTGACAGTGTTGCCTTTGGAGTTAAATACAAGTACTACAAATGAGGAGTGTTTGGCTAGATTTTACTCTTTGTAGCAGGTATGGTCAGGAAAAACATTGCCCTGTCTTATAATGGTAGCTTGGGTGATTACTTGGCAGCCTTCTACTGGCAGGATTCATCCCAGTTTCTTCAAGCTCAGTTTCTTAAGGAGAGCTACAGTATTTAATCCAAATTGAAAACAAGTCTTCCACAGTTCAGTCTGAGGAACAGATTCTGGTGTCTGAACCATTTCTCTGGCTCCAGTCACAGGGAATGCTTCCAGGTACCCTATACAGCCTAATATAGGGAAGCTGTATATGATTCTCTTGCAAACTGCACGTAACTCAGCAACCACAGGTTTGCCATTCCTGTGGTTGTTCTACTCTGTCACAAAAAAGCCAAAGGTTATCCTTAGATGGATGAAGCTAAATGTCATACTGAACTATATAAATAGATTAAAAGGAATTTCTAAAACTTCTGCTCCATGAAATGCTGGTAAGGCATAGTCTGAATTATTGCATCCAATTTTGGTAGCCCACTTCAAGGAAGAGATCTAGAGAAAGTGTGCAGCAGGTTATGATCAAAGGGAGGGGAGAGATTTAATCTGGAAAAGAGAAAGCAGAGGGGAAACTATAAGCTTCGTGTACATAAAATGATACTGCAAAGCAGGAAACTGACTCTTTCCAATGCCTGTTGCAACAGAACGGAATTAATGGCTTTGATTGCACAAGGGAGATGCAAATTTGACATAATGAAAGCTTTCTAGTGGGAAGGTTAGTTTAGCACTCAAAGACTGCCTGTGGAGAATGTGGAGTCTCCATCGGTCGTTTTTAAGAAGAGATTAGACAATCCTCTGGTCAGAACAGTTAAGGGGAGTGGATTCAAGGAGCTCTCATAATCTCTTCTGATCCAATATTTACAGTCTGGGAAAAGATTTTTTGGTTTGGTTTAGCAGCAACTGTCTGGTTCAACCTCCTGCTGGCAGGGATGACAATAAAGAAAAGTGACGGGTAAAACACCTCAAAAGGGATGTTTCTATATTTGCTTGCATACTACTATGATCACTGAAACTCTCCAAACTTTAGCGTGTTAATCCACCAAAACAGTGCTTTTTTGCTTCAAAACCTGTAAGTGGAAGAAGGCATGGATGTTAGGCCTAATGAAACCTCAACCCTAGAAGCTCCTGAGTAGTTTCCCTTTGATTTTGTTACCACAATAAGGTTTAGACACACTCACATACATACAAGTATGATAAAGAAGGAATTAATTATATGCTTTTATAGCACAAATATTTCATGTGAGCACACAGCATTCACGGTTTCCCTCACAACGATCTCAGTTCCATAATCCTCGCTCATGCAGGTAATCCCCTTAAACCTGATGGTACAGAACCCATGAAGGAAACAGCACACCTCATCAAAACAGGAGTCAGGACTGTGAGATTTGCAAGGCCAAGGCACCAGTTCATACCAGTAAGCTCCTACTCTTGTATGACATCCTTGTAACTACTGGCAGCTGGAAAAAGGAAGATGCTATCTGGAATGAAAATCAGAGATTAAGCAAAATTTATTTTCCTGCTGCCAATGAAAACACCAACACAGGAGGCCAGATTTTAAAAAAGAACATGTGTCAATATGCGGATGTGCATGTGTTATCTTTTAACACTGGGTGTTTCCCGCTGCTGTATGTAATTTAAAGATCTGTTGCCATCAATAACTTATCTCTCTAGTCTTGCCCTCCATTACAACTTACTGTTCTTGTTTTCAAGGACAGTTTCACATTTTATACATATTTTAGTAAGGGAAGTCCCTGCTGTACTTTTCCTCTAAAGCTTTATTTTCTTCTGAACTTTTGACCTAACTATAAAAGGATTTTAGGTTACAATATTTAATGCACGTAATCAAGACAAGGTTTCATCTGAAACTTCCTCATCATTCCTTTCCCTCATCTGTTTCCCTAGGCTCCACATTAGATTCCAGGATTTAAATTTTTGTACATGACAGTACATAGAAACTCTTCCTGCAGTGGTATAGGAGTTTTAGTGGTAGTGTGATGTGTCTTCACAACGCACGGGCCAGGGGAATCTCTGGTTTATGACTCCCATTTGCCCATGCAGCACACATTTCAGCACACATTACATGCTGAGCACAGGATCATCTGGTCTCAAAGTATATTTCCCACTGTGGGCATTAAATGAAATTAGCAGGTGGCAAGAAGTTCAAAGCAAATGAGAGATTTCTGATGATACAATATGTGGTTAAGCTGCAAAAAATCTTAGCACATGTAAAAGTGTATGTTCAAAACTGGAAAATTCACAATGAAAAATCTATTAAGAACTCCTCACTACAAAGTTCCCACCATTGGCTTAGGGGGCACATGAGCCAAAAATCCCTAGATCTTGGGGGAGTATTCTGGGGCAGGATATTACATTCCTCTCCAGCCTTCCCCATTTGGCCATCTCCAGCATCAGGATTAGGTGAACCTTTCTCCTGACTTGGCTGGCTCTTTGCATTTTCATACATAAATTGCCTGTAGGTGATACGGGTTTGGGTTGGAATGGACCTTAAACATCATTTTGTCGCAACCCCCCTGCCCTCACTGGGGAGCTGGAACTATGCAATAGCCTGCATTGGGGGTTCCTGGAGCAGTAGGGACACCAGGATGCTGCACTGCAGGACAGGAGGTATCTTGGCAAGGGGCATTGCCCAGGAAAGGCATACAGCAGTCAAAGGCACACTCCCAGCTGTAGCCTAACACATGTCCCCAACTTATCATATAATCCAGTGTGACCATTGTGGCACGCCCTAGGTCCAGAATCTGTGCCTCGTTTTCTCCTGAAAGTAATGTAGATAAAAATATGTAGTGGTATTACCTCCTGGACTTGATGTACTTTCAAAGACACGCAGAAAACCAAACAAAAAACCCTTCTTGTAGCAACTACCCTACTGCTAACCCAAAGCTGAGGCTTTTGAAATCTGTGGTCCTGAGTATTTTGCCCAGGTTCTAGAAAGGCTGTAACTCCAACTGATACCAACCACATCCCTTAATTCAAAGTCATGCACAGACCATGCATTTTGGATAGAAAGAACAAAGGAAAGTAGGTCTCTGCTAAGGAAGCAACCAAACCATTCCTTCAGTAAGCCTCACACAGTGTAACTAGACAGACAGAGAGGTCCCTCCAGACCTGTTTAAAACACAATGCAGAGGTTAAACAGCTGCCTACCCTGCTGGTGCTTCCTTTTTGCTATCCTGCCTTCTCCTCTCTCTTATACAATGAACACTGTGGAACAAAAAGTGCAGCCAAAGCAAACATCAACTTAGACCAAGAGTTTGAAATAGAAGACTGAAAGCAAGGGTCCCTAATTCACAAGAAAACACTTACCAGATCTTCAAAAGCACTATTGGGATGACTTTTGCGTCAGCCTATAAACAAGGAACAACCACACACCATCAAAGTCACACGCCCAGCCTTGACATGAGGAACCTGGTCGCCATCACTGCATCTGTGCTGCATCACTTCCTCGGGAGATCAGCAGTGGAGAGTAAACACCCACCCCACGAGCATCAGCTGGCTCTTACCACACAATGTATATGAGCCCCAAATTATTAACTCGAGCGATGAAAGTCAGTGAGAACAGTAAATGCAACCCTGTGTGACACAAGTTGCCTTTATTACATTAGGGGAATTCATTAGTTATATTATTCTGGCGATACTGTGTCAGGTTTTTTTCAGCTTCAGAGCCCTGAGCCCTTGTCAAAATATGCTATTTGGAAAAGCCAATTTCAAACCACTTCCTAAAAAACACTCTTATTTGTGCATATTTGCCCAAACCAGCTTAAAATGAATTCCCAAGTCTTTGCAGACTTCACACAATTCATCAATTTCTCATGATCAGTCTGGGGAGCTGCAAAAGAGGCTCATGATACTTTCATGTTTTCTCATTAAAAAACACCCATTGGTACATTAATAAGACAAGAGCATCTCAGCAGGACATATAGCTATGTGACATTTCAAGCCTTTTGAAGAAAATGCACAGAAAGGAAATGAACCCCAGCAGCTAGAGCCAGCAAGAAAACAAGTAAATGAGCTTCTTGTGTGGAGAACAAAGAGGTAGGGTGCCAGGAATGGATAAAGTGAAGATATGACAGAAAAGGGGAGATCATTCTGCCTGAGAACCTCATTAGTAACAACAGACTTGAAAGAATGAAAGACTTCAGAGCTCAAAGTATTCTAATGTGTCCACCTTACTTAGGCAAGGGCAAAACACGCCAAAAAAGCACTATCCTCTTCTTTCCAGTGGATCACACCCTGTAGTGAGCCTCATTCTGAAAGGGTTAAACGAACTATTTACATTTGTTGAGTGCATGTATTACACACTGTTTATTTTTGAAATTCTAGCTTCAGAATAGCCCTGCAGAGTAGGACAGTGATGGAGTGAACCCTGTCTCATGATAGGACACTAGAAAGCAGTATTCCTAGATTTTGGTTTTTTGGGTTTTTTTTTGCAGACATGCCTCTCTGTTTGGACCTATCCATCTACATGTGATTATCCTTCCCTTCTTTCAAACAAATTCCATCTGAGACCACACAAACCATGCCTACAGAGCTATCAGCAGTAAATCCCCTCCTTTGATGCTACTGCCATGCTGACCAGCACTTCTCCACTGGGGGCAACTGTTAAGCCCCACCAGACTGTGGGAGTGAAAGGCATCTGCAAATACTGGCTGCAAGTCTAAACACTGACTCCCCTGCTCTAGAGCATGAGCAGCTGCTGGCAGCAAAAGCAAATGAATGCATGCTTTCCAGAAATATTGACTAGTAGTGAAAAATTACTCTTAAAACATAGATTCAGCTGTTCAAGATTGCCTTCCCATGAACCCCACAGCTTGAGAAATGTAAGTTTAGTGTGTACCTAGCCTAATGCATTCCCCATCACACTGAACCTGTTTCACCTTTATTAGAAGGGCATCTCCCTCCAGCAAAAGGAAAGCAGAAGCCTTTTATGTATCACTTCAATAGTTTGCACTTATTCCTGTGTGCTTGACGGCCATCCGTCCAAGTGGCCTCCATACTTTGTTAACACACTGGATTTATTAATGCCATTTTACAGTTTGCCAAACTCTCTCTCTAACCCTTCACTTTGACCAAGCAATTCAACTTTTACAGTCATCTTAGCATCTTATATTTTCCATCATATGCCCCTTTTAGATATATTTGCATTTTTTTGGCGTATAACTTTTTAGGGGAGTACCCATAGAACACATCATATTCTTGCATTTTTTTTTCCAGTGTAGGAATAAAATGCTCTCACAGTATGCCACATAGCACAACTAAACATTTCAATTTATTGTACTGTTTTGGAAATTTTCACTGAGCAAATTGGATAGTATCTATTTTAGCTGCCTTAGAAATACTAAAGTGCAACAATACAACATACATTTCCAAAACATTTTCATCCTGATCTAAAAACATCCACATTTAGTTTCTGACAAAGTACAGGGTATTTTTCTTGAATGACTTGGTCAAATTGCCTTCAGATCTTTAAAAAAATGTTTAAAAATGCTTCAGTTAACATTAAAAAAGCTTCAGTACTATAATCTTATAAAACATGTCCCAATAAATACATTTCAATTTATTGTTTTCAAATAAAGGAAATCAGAAACTGAAGTTGCTGGAACTCACCATAAAAACAAAAACAACAACAACAACAAATTTAAAGAAACTGCATTGGTAAAAGAAAAAAATACAAAACTTTTAACTAAAAGATCTGTTTTTCACCTCAAAGAAAATCCCTACACAGTTTTGGGACTTGTGACCTTTTAGGGTTGTTTGATTTTCATAAAAATCAAGCATTTTCATTTATCAAAATCTTTTCATGAGGAAAATAAGCAATTCCCTGACCAGTTCTTTGAAGCATCTTGGATTATCTATCCATATTTGTCACATATCAGAAAATAATAAAAATATCCCACAGGTGGCTTCTTCCACACTGACTGTAATATTAGCAGGCAGATGCAGATAAGTAATTTATGAGCTGATATTTATTGTCTTTTCAAGGTGATTAGGAATGTGTGTGTGAAGTAATGGAACTTACCAACCTTGAGGAACTATTTGACACACCCAGCCCAAAGCACAGCACTTACATCCAGAATACCCAAAGACAACTAAAAGGAAAAAGTACCATGAATGGCAGGCATTCGGACATAGCATTCCTATATCAAAGTTAAGCTGGAAGAAAATAAATACTGGCTTTTATTTTGGTATGATAATAAGAAACAAAGGGGATTTTTAATACAAAATGCTTCAAGTTAAACCTTTGGTATTAAACAGCAAATAAACTTTCAGTAAGAACCCTCACAAATCCAGGATTATATTTGCAATAGCGCTGACAGTCATCAGAACAGCAGCTTACAGTACATTAGGCTGGCAGACCAGAACTACAGATAATAAAGTATTCATATTTCCAGAAACTATAACCTGCAGAAGAATTGTTTAGGTAATATCTAAGCCTGTTTTTCTCAGATGTACAATCAGAAAATACTATTTCCTGTGCCAATTCTTAGAGAAAAAGTATTCACATTTTCTTTTTCGTACAAAGTTCTGAATTGCTGGATTGCCACCAGAAATTCTCTATAGATACCAAACATGCCATTGGTTTTGATGAGCAATCAGACTAAAAAGTTCACTGAATTATTTTCTTTCCATTAAAAAAGAAGTGACTTTTGTGATAGTTTAAGGAAGATGACAGTCCCTTTCTACTCAACAGGTACAATATGAGCAGCCTGCACACCTCTGGTTAATGGCAATAACCCTGAGAAGTGCTTCTGTTCCTAAGCAGAGACTGAATGAAGAAATTGTCTACAAGGGTGCCAGGCTGTGGAGAAACTGCTGGTTGATTGGACATTTGAACTAACACTTTCAAATTGCTTCCCACCTGGGACTAAATGGCCTATTTGGATAATAAATTGGAATCCAAACCACACCTATTGTCCTTTCAGTGGTTTGAGCTTCTCATAATGTCCTCCTTCAAATACTGAAAGGAGACATCACTTCCTGCAAGAAGCCACACCCCACACACATCATTCAAATACCCTTGAATTATCTTTGTGGCGATTTGAAACTGCTGCAGAAACGGTCCAGAGCAGGGATATAATAAAGGTGGTTAAAAACAAGCAAGACAAACACTGCATAATATTACACAAGCTGCTCTAGGGAGCAGCACCTCTGGGAGGAGCTCCACCGTGATGAAGCTACAAGCTGAAATACTAGTATGGTGCTGTCCCAGAGAGATAACACAAGGAAAACAGGGCACAAAATCATATTGGTCTCAACTGTGCTGCGAGTACTGCCTCTCTCTAAACCCACTTTTCTGTAGAAATGTTTTATGGCTATTTCCCTCTCTGTGTTCTTTATTTTTTAACTGTTGACACATGGGAAGTTTGAACTATCCACTGCCAGTTTAAAGAGCCATCTAGTTTACATTCTGAGTCAGGCTTTATATGTGTATCCTATGTATGCCCTCAACTTATCTTTTCAATGCCTTGGGCAGTTTAAACAAAATTTGACATAGATGCTGAGAAACAAAACAAAACAGGCCACTGGAAGAAGACCACCAAGAGTGTGATGACTGAGGGAAGGAGGTCAAGCAATCTCACATATTAATGGCCACCAAGGAAGGCACATGGGAAAGTAGAGAAGTTCTTAGTGCTTCAGCCAGGGGAAAGTCTTAACTTCAATTGCAGCTCAATCACAAGAAACAGATCCAAAGAGCTCCTTTTGAAACCAGACCTCAATTTATGGTTGCTTGATTGTCAGGTGCCACTGAGGACAGAAAGCAGGGGCTTCCACATAAACACTCTTGATGGGTCTCCTGTTCTCTGCTTGAAGCCTGGAGGCAACCCTGGAGACAATCTGCTAGTAGGACCAGCAGTAAGGGAGGACACCAGGTTATGCTATTATCTCCCTTCTGTTCTCTTCCCTTTGCTTCTCTTTGTGCCATTCCTTGGGAATCTCTGGAAGGGTCCATGCCATCCAAGTACAAAGTACCATACAAAGTTCCTTCTTCTCCCAGGTGTGTCATTCCACAGTTGCACTACTGCTTTATGTAAATGCGCATACAATTTGAAGTAAATATTCATATTAATAATAAATACTAAATATTAAATATCAAATATCTGGTCAGTCAGACTCCTTGCAGGCATATATTTTAGCACATAGTATTGGGTGGTACTTCACAGTTCCCTGCTGTCCTATTGAGCTCAACAGTCTGTAAAGATGGCAAATCCCTGTTAATGAGGGAATCCAGCATAGAAAATTGGATGGTTCCATCAGAGCAGAGGAACAGAGGAGAAATTCACATCCTCTAAATATGTGAGATGAAAAACCAAAACATCAGATGTGTCTTTCAAGGAAATTACCACAATTGTCTCCATGTAAACAAGAAGGTCCATGGGCAGCAAAGTTAATCAAACCTATTTTATTATGTGCTAGTTTTTGTGATCAGATTTGTTGATATTTAATAGGATGGAAGATCTGCTTATATAGTCTTTTGCCATTAGGGCATTATACTTTTTTTCTCCTAAGTGTACACTTGTGTCTAAAATGGCATAAATTTGTAACACAGTTGTTATTTTTCTTGTGAAGGCACTAATAAGGGCTCTCTCTCCCCTCCACCTTGGCTTTCTCCTGAAGCTTGTAGGATTGTAACACCTCTGAGACTGCCCTCCTGGCAATCTGTCTGAATCTATTGGTCCATCTCAAAAGTTGCTTATGGAGCAGGTGGTTATGATCCCAAAAACCTGCTTGACTTAGAAAAAATGCTGTAAGAAGACTAGACAGTGTCTATTTTTGCAGCTTCATTAAGACGCTCTTGTACTCCTTCACACTGCACTGAGAGAGTAAAAAAAAAAAATTCAACACCAGAAACATTTTCAAAATACATTCTGAGAAAAAACCATGACACAGCACTTGTGTTCTCAGATGAGAAAACTCTCTGTAGATTTTCCTACAGCTACGCCATTCCTGGGATATGTGGTTGTGTTTTGTGGCTGATGTGAGATACCAAGGAATCAGAACTGGCAAACCACCTCACAGAGTCAAAAAACAAAACAGCCACATCCACCCCCATCCCCAAACCACCAGACTTTTACAGCAGGAGTGAATTGTTATTTCTCAATTAACTGGAGGACTTGCAGTTTCTGTAATCTATCTGACCTTTTCCTTGCTATCTACAGGCGCCCATCTTTGATTTTACTTAAAGAATTCCTTCCCTGGCCGAAGGGGCAGGAAATATTTCTACATCATCCTGTTCTTCAAAAGCTTGCTAGTGCAATAAAAATTGAACCCTAAATGGTCAGTATTAAATGAATTGGCAGAAGGTCTCTATCGTACAATACAGTAAATCAACATGTTCTGTGTGACACTGACCCCATACTTGTGGAAAACTCAGAAAGCATTATAGGCACTGGAAGCAGTGGGCAGAGATGTTGAAGAGAGCAGAGGCCTCACATGCTCTGTATCCAGGTGCAGTGCAAGCATGTCAGCACTGCAAGATACCTCCCTGCAACTTAAACCCTTTTGCAATACAAAGACTGTGCTGTTTATCCCTTCCAGAACTATAATCTGCACATGGACAGAGAAGATAATACCAAATCAAATCCATGCCATACTCTGTTGCAATTGTAGAAATGCATTCTCTGAGAGCTGCTCAATTCTCAGACAGGCTCGGCTTGGGAATGCACAGTGGGGACAGAAGAGCAAGACTATCCAGCAAGGGAGACCTCATTCTTCAACTGCAGGTGGGACCACTGGGAAGTCAGAGACGCAAGTAACTGAGGAACTACAACATATGTCAGTACACCCATGAAGATGAATGGATGATTTCCTCCTCTCCTGCATCAGAGAATGACAGAATATGCTGAGCTGGAAGGGACCCACAGGGATCACTGAGTCCAACTCTTAAGCAAACAGTCCACACAGAGATAAACCTGAACCCTTGGCATTATTAGCACAATGCTGTAACCAACTGAGTTAATCTCAGGGCATGATCACTTCAGTCTTTAAACAGGATTCAAATTTGAACTGAACACAACACTGAACAGTATTAAAAAAAGGGCAAGAATCTCTTTGAGACCCTCTCTGAACCCACTCATTCCAAATGTTCACAGGGGGAAAAGTGACCCTTTTTACTGCACCACTGTCTTGTGTAATTCTGGGCAGCCTGGGAAAGCTACCTCACAGACCTTTGAAAATTAATGCATTTTCCTGTGTTGGGGACCTTACCAGAAACAGTTTCCTCCAAACCAAACTGACTGAAAAAGCACTGGTTTTACAACCCAAACAAACAAAAACTTTGCTGTGATGAACCACCAGCAAGTTAGCCCAGAAACCACAATATTAAAATATTTATGCTACTATAGTCATTCATAAAAGTAGGAGAGATTACTCTGACAGGGAGTAAAGTGGTTAGCTAAAATTACAGCTAATAAAATCATTTAACTTACAGGTATTTTTTCTGAGTGGAACAGATGCAACTGAAGCTGCTACAATAATGGATGCTTTGGTACCTTTAGATGACCAGTTCATCCAAGGTTGGGTTCAAGCTGACCCTACCAGAACCTTTTCTGTGCTCAGTGAATTGATGTGGGGTTTTCTAATGGATGGCATCTCTCCAGCACAGCAGGCATAGGTGAAGCAGATGTGCAGTGAGTACAAGTCAAAACAAAACAGGGGGTGGGAGGGGAGGAGAGAAGGGAGGAGGGGGAGAAAAACAGTAGCCACTACAAGACACATTCCCCCTTGCAAAACTGAGCAGGATTTTTATTTTCCTGGAGCTCCCTCTTGCACCGTTAAGATGTGACACAGCCCACTCTTATCAAATACAACCTATCTATAGGAAGAACACCAGAGGATATATTGTCCCCTTGCACCAGTACAATACTGTGCAAGTAACAAAGTAACAAAGGAGCAGAATTTGTCCCATAGACATCCATCTCTTTTGGGATGAAAGGGGTTACTTTCCCTCACCACTGCAAGTTATGTGTGCTGAAGAAACTGCAACACTCACTTTCAGTTTGTTAGAGCCTGCTTTGAAAGTACTTGGCTTCTACACTGAACAGAAATGGATTGAAAGCTACAGCTACAGAAGATTTGAAGAACGAGAAGAGTCAGAACAACCTCTGAGTAGTACAGAAGAGCTGAACAACCTCTCCTGAATTAGCACCATCAAATTCTTCCACAGTTTCCACAGCTGCACAGTTTAAGAGCTTTGGATTTGATCTCCCAGTCTGTTACATTACAAGTAGCACAGCAGCATTCAGTGGAATTTACAGAATTCTCCACAAGGGCTAAGTAACAGCCCACGGTATCACTCTCATGTGGCCAAGTGTTGCTGAAAAATAGTAGCAAGAACCTTGTGATCTGCCAGGCGTCACAGGAGATCCAGTGAGAATATAGGTGATCAGCATGAGCAGAGACAAATCTAAAAAAAATAGTGCTGCCTGAGAGACAAACCACAATGAGGGAGAAATGTTTCTGTTCCTGCCAACACACTGATCTGCAGTTTTAAAAGTTTTAAAGGACTTCTGTACTTTCAGTAAAACTGAACCTTGGAACTTTCTGCAGACTAGAACTGTACAACAACTACAAGTAAGTTTAGAACAGAAAACACTCATCTAGCCAGAGCAGACACCATCACACAACAATTCCCAAGTCACTTTAATAACCTGCAGTCAAAACTAATTGTATGGAGAAGTGCACAATTGGATTTAAAGTCTAGGAAGTGATGCAAAATCCATCATGACTGCTACAACCCAGGAGCTAATTACCATCCCATTAGAAAATCTGGCACTCTATTTCTAATATGAGTTGGTCCAATTCTCCTATTACAGCTCATTAAAACTGCCATATTACAAATCTTCCTCTGTGTATTAAGATTGATAGGTCACCTCAAGTCACCTCAGTGGGTGAATTTTAGAGCTTACCTTTTATTCTGGGAGACTTAATGAGTTTTCTACACCACTGTTCTCTTCTCGTCCTTCCTAAGTGTATTAACACCAGCACAGCACAAGAAAGCTCAGTAACAGGTGCACTAATGCTGTATAATGGCAGAATGTGCTTCTCCAGCCCCACTTTGGATTCCTTCTGCTACACTGCCAAGGACTACTCAGCCTCAGCATAAGAGTATATGTTCAACCAATTACCCCTCAATCTCTGGCCCTTCCCTGCGATTTTTCAAGCTTTCTTTCTCAAGATGCAGCCCCCACTAGGTAAGTGGGATCTACATCTTTGTGCTTCTGAAACATGAAGTCTTCCATTTGTCACATGTAAATGCACCCGGTTCATAATGCAATACCTTTATCTCATTCATATATTTTACTCCAGCAGTTTTTATCATCTGCAAACTTCCATACAATGGCCTTATATTTTCTTCATGCTACGGATGAAAAGTAATTCTCTAGATGAGGCATTAGTACTTTCTTAATCTCAAAAAACTGCAAGCAAGACCAGTACCTTTCCTGTACAAGAGATGGCCAGCAGCATCACTGTTTCTATTGACACAGACATGCCACAGTTCCACTGAGATATCAAACACAGTACAAAAGGCTTTTCCTCCATTCACCCTCATAGCTCATTTCAATTTATATATTTTTAAACCCAAGCCTCACAGTTATTCATTTCACTGAGGACTGCCAAAAGTGGTATTTGGTGGCTACAACCTGCAACAAGCAGACAAAATTCCTAGCCAATTTTAATTATAGAGTTTAAGTTTTGGAGCTATGCTTTCTCTGGTATTTATTAGGACCACAAGATATCTAGGAAAGAGGTAAGGGGAGAAAAATTACTATCATCTTTATTATGGACTATGCTCTGAAATAGCTCTTCTATAGGTACAGCCTTTTCAAAATCATGTGAGCTTATAAAAAAGAGGAATGTTACTATTTCTGTTGTGCTTTTGTTGTGGTTGGGTTTTGTTCATTTGTTTTAACATGCATTTAGCAAATCCTTTTGGCAGAAAGTTCCCCAGGAAAGTCCAAGTTGATCTGTATTTTTATGATAGGAAAATACAAACAGCTGTATAGAATTTGTTGTCCATCTGCCATTATTTTAAGTGTATCTCTTTCAAACTATGTCCCATGATACATGAAGAAGACTGGAGGAGTAGAATGAAATAGACTGATTATCCTGAAGAAAAAGTTTCACTGGTTTGCAATCCCCTCGGTTTGAACATTTCAAGCAGGTTAATTTTCTAAAGTCTGTTTTTCTCCAGATAATTATTTCCCTTACATGCCTCCTAAATCAATCTTTTCCAGTCTCAAGGACAACACTATTTTCCAGATAGTTCTAGACATTTTGTTAGCAACTCAGTCAGTCTGTTGTCAGATTCCTCCAGAATCAGACCAATACTGTAGTTCCTGGTGACTCATTGCTTTCCAGTTTTCCTTGGCACTTCAGTATATGTTCATGTTCAACATACTCATACACTGGTGCAGCTTTAATGCAGAGCAGGAGGCAGCACAATAGTCCAGATATATCCTATACTGTATGACCCTAAGTGCCCATTGTGTCAGATGCAAGGAGAGAACACAAGTTGGGATACAATCGTGTAGGTCCTCTGTCTGCCTAAATATATTCCTTCATTTCACAGAACAAAATATAGAGAATTTCTTCCAACTCCACATGAATAAAAAGCAGGAAATAGAAGAGGATGTTCTGCCATCCTGTCAGAACACAGAGAGCCAAACTTTCTGTTCAGTTTCACTACAGAGGCCACATTCTGCCTCTTATTTTTGGTTTTAGGAATGTTGTAAAATGCACAGGCTATTACTAGGTGTAAGAGAAGAAATTTTAAAGCTGATTCTGTCTGAAAAGAAGAACAAAGAGAAACCAAGGAAACCAACTTTTCACACACCATAATTATTCTGGGATTCCACATACATTCAGTTCACCATCATCTGTAATTGTGTAATAAATTATAATTCACAGCTTGATTAATTTCTAAGCTCTACTTGTACCCTCTTCTCTCTCTTGCCGTACTTCTGCTGTTGGCTGGGAGATGTAGTGGGAGAAGCAGTTGAATGCAAGAAGCATCAAAGGAATAAGAAGTCATAGTTCAGTGGCTTCTACAAGATAATCAGTGCATCATACTTGCTAGAAACTAAGATGAGAGGATTAAAAAAAAAAACAAACCAAAACCCAAATATATAGTTCTCAAGTGGTAAGTAGTTCAAAGAAGTTACTTTGTGAAGACAGAAAATCATTTGGAAAAACTTTCTCCCTATGGGTTTTATTGCATTTTTTGGGTTCAGAATCTTACTGAAAATCCTCAATGATAAGAGGTCAATACCTACAATGCACAGAAAGATCTAAAACTTCAGGTACAAAATTAAGGATTGCACTTTTCAGCAAGGAAAATACAGCAATCCAGCAAGTTTTAACAGTGCAAAGGGTAAAAGACTGTTTACATTGAGTGGCACTGAGCTTGTGCGCTATTCATAACCCCTTTAATTGTTTAAGTATGTGCAATATTTAGGGATTATTCTGGCAAAACAGCAAAAGCCTCAGTAACACCTACAGATTCCTTTTTAATTATTCTTGATGCCCATAAAACTAAATTGAATAATGAGCATTGTTCACCACTCTGTGATCTGTTCTGGATTCAGCCCAATTTATATGTCATTGTGAATTACTGATATGCTGTAGCAGTAATTTTCTGTGTATGATAAAGACAAAATACAACATGCAATTTGCTGACCCATTCTCAAAAATCAATTAATCTTCTTAAATGCTGTTTTCTTTGGAGAAAAAAGGGACCAGGAAAGAGAATAACGTCATAATGAAGTTAATCAAGTATTAGTGATACCATTATGAAAAAAAATGGTCAAAATATATTGTCTAATGCCCATATCTGCATGAAAGTGCACCTAGAGCTATGAAACTTGACTTGCTAGAGACATTGTTACAAGATTAAAATATTCTATATATTCAAGGCAATCATTTAGATCCAGCACTGCTGGCTCAGTCCTGACCTGCAAACCTCAGACTGTACACTGAATGTTTCAGCTGAAAAAATGAAACTCTTCACTAGAAAATGAACTTTCCTAATACTGACCTGGATAGCCAAGAAAAGTTTAAAGCAACTTGTTATCCCAAGAGAAATAAGGAACTGAATTTAATGAGTGTTCAGTGAGGAGAGACAAATGGAAGAGTGGCCTATGGACCTTGTGTGCAGTTTGCTCATTGTTTTGGGGACTGGTGCCTACATTGTTAACATTGGGAAGTGGGGTACAATCTAAAAAGATCCAAGATGATGTATGGAGTGGAGAGCACTGACATTGTTTCCATTTTATTGATCTTGATTGTAGGATATGGGTATCTGTGTTCTTTCCTTTAAACATTCCTTGTCTACTTCATGCAAAACCCTGCAGCATTCTAAACTGTAATACTCCTATGCAGATAATTATATCCAGCATATTAGGAAAATTTTCTCCTACTAACAAGATCATCCTCATGAAATCAAATTGTTCTTGTGAATTCCACAAGCCACCTAGGATGTCACAATAAAGTCAGACTTCTTAAGGGGAACACAAACCTTTCAATCTACCAACATTTCCATCATGCCAAAGCAGCTTGAGCTACACACTGCAAACAAGAGTTAAATTAATTTAGGAGTTTACTTTGACTAGTAAGAATATTGTTTAAACTGTAAACAGACATCTGTTTTGATACTGACAACCATTCATTAAGCCCTGGTGTTTGCCAATATAGTGCAGCAGATGTTATTTTCTTCTTGTATATTTTCATAAGATGCGGTCATTGTTTAAGCTACATTCTAACAAGGACTCGGAATTAAATGGAAACTAGTTAAATTAAAAATGGAATGTTATTCTCCAATGTGAATTAATTACAATGACACATTGAAGTGAGAAGAAATAATTCATGTTCTGCAAATAGATGCAAAATGGTTGCAATGTTAACATTCGACTGATCTTTACGCACAAGTGGAAATAAGAGTATACTAGAAATGGTTGTTGTGACTGAGCATTATTTTATAACACAGATGTGTGTATAAATAATGTATATTTGACAGAACCACATATATATGTGCACATATAAACACAGTCAGGTATTTAAATTTTGAATTTTTGTCCACATGAACTTAATAAGTGGGAAAGGAAAAAATAATTTGAAAAGAAAATATCTGTCTTTTCTGTCTCTAAACTGAAATGCAGCCCAGTATGTTAAAGAAACCCTCCAGGTTCAGATGGTTTATTTCCAATTTCTGTTCTGATACAACAAATGGTGACATGTAGTGAAGAAATTTATCCTCATGCCATTTCATTGTAACGGCACAGGATAGTAAATCTATGTAGCATCTCCCTAAATTTGACTTGTTCATATGATAAAAATCTAAAGTGTTGGATGCTCATTTGGACTGAATTTTATACTTCTGAAGGTCCATCTATCACCAGCTTAAAGACAGCAGGAACAAAAACACTATTTACTTTATATTCTGTTTTTCTTATCTTTTTCTCCCCCAAATTTGCTACTTGTGAAAGGTCCAAAATTACTGTAACTGGAGACTAGACTGGATAAAAAGACATTCTCATTATCACCAGAAAAACTGGCCTACCTTTTCCTCTCTCCAAAACTTAAGTCTGAAACATAAAACCAGCTGCCAGATTCTGACTACTAACATGCTTTCATCATTATGCATTTAATAGAAACTTTATGGCCCAGTTTGAAACTCCCTGTTCAGCATTCAATGAACACAAAATACATAAAGAATTCTACAGCTAAGGACAAGACAAAGATTGTAGGTCAATGTAACTTATTTTATTAGACCAACAGTTACAGCTTTTTGAAAAACTTGAATAAGCTTTTGGACACTCAATCCATTCTTGGGGTATAAAATATATAATAGAAGAAGCCTACTTAAGAACTACACAATAACAGAGAAACCTGAGAACCGTGACAATTACAACAAAACATCAAAAGACCATCGAATACACTAAATTGAGCTATTTGAAATTGAGACTACACAAGATAAAGGCAGCAGCCAAGTTAAACATGACATCTCTTTCCTAAGAGACCATAGAGACACTGCTATTAGCCCTACAGTAAAAAGCATGTGACTAAAAGCTAGTTTATGTCCCAGGCTGTGCAACTATGCTATTCTATTACTATCTGTAAAACTGTAGTAGAAACTTTCCACCTGCTCCACCAGAGCAGGCTCACCCCAGCTACATTAATATGTGTAAATCAGACCTAGAACTTCAAAGGAAGGCACTGTAAAGTACAAAGGATTGTATAATGAATAGCACTTTAAAGAAAAGCACTAAGAACATACAGTCTTAAGCTCTAAATACCCACAATTATCTGACCACCAGGTTTTGCCTCCAGCTAGAGTTCTGCACAAAACTTTGGAAGAAAAGAGTGGAAGCAGAGTTCATGGATGACATGGCAGGAATGGACCTGAAGATCATTTCATTTATTGAGATCAGTGAGTCCTGTTAAAACTACAAGATCTGAGTCAGTACAGGTGAGAAGGTGAGAGAGCACACTTCTGGTCTGAAGAGCCCTTCCCCTTCCAAGGCCAGCAACCATATCAGCCTGTTTGGAGCACACGGGGGCTCAGACTTGCAAGCACAGGGACAGCAAGCCTGCTGTCTCTCACGCTAATGGGATGTAACACCTAGAGTTTCCACTCCTTGAGGCAAGCAGCTTGAGTCTAAGGTAAAGCTCTTGGTTTGATTCCAGTTGCCAGAAAGGAGTGAGTTTCCTGCAGTTTTTTGTACAAGGCAGGAAGGAACAAAACCAACAAAAAATCCCAAGAATAAAAATTTAAAAACCACAGAAGAGGGCAACAGGAGCCAAGAGACAACATAGCAAGTTAGTAGGAGGACAGCATGCAGGATATATATGTATGTGTGTGTCAGTGCCTGTGCAGTACTAGCCCTTCCCATGAGGCTTAGATACATGCCAGAACTTGGCTTACTGTTGATCATGATAATTTGAGACATCAGTGACTGGTATTCTCAGGGGGTGTTTAGTATCACTGTTAACTAGGCATGATGCCTAAATGTCATTCCATCCCTTGAGGAATTATATGCCAAACCTAAAAAGTAAATTACTTTAAATAGTGGTATATTCTTCGTATGCAGCTTTGATTGATACAGGCTTTATAACCGCTAATAGCACCTACTGGAAAAGGCACTGAGACCAGTTTGTGCTGAAAAATGGTTAGTTGTGGGAGCCAGGATTCTGTTTATTCTCTTTAAATAAACCCCCAAAACATTAGGATTAAAGAAGAGCAGGGAAAGCCCTGACGAACTAGCAGTATCAGCAAGGAAAGGGTGTCAGAAGTATATTTAAGACCTTCCAAGCTGCATTCAGGTTTTTATAACAGTTGCAATAATGATCTTACACTTATGGAGCATCTTTCATCCAGAAGGATTCATTTATGGGCTGTGTGCATAACATGGGAATAACTGTCCTCCCTTCTGCCAACTTATGCAATGAAATGCTGTTTATACCTCTGCAGGAAAACGTTGTGCTATGCGAATTGCTACATCACAACCAAAATGGGTTAGGACAGGGAGTGCCAAGCGTTACAACAATCAAATACAGAACTTGGTGGGAAATTTGAAAAATCAGAACACAAATAATCAAAATCATGTTCTGGTCAGGGTGCTGAGATTAACTTCCAAAATGTATCATGGTATCAATCATCAAACTTTTGCTTTTAAATCCCCACCGGACCTTTTCATTCTCACTTAGTTTCTCTCAATGTAAATTTATACAGGGGGCTCTCTAAAACCAATCAGCAGGCCTGACAGGACCATTTCCAAAACATTACACAAAATAGTGTTTTAATTGTATTCAACATAAAACAAAAAGGATTTCAAATCAAATAACAAAAAGCATTTCTAGAATAACATTTATATTTTAAATGCATTAAGACAGTTCTCACTAGGTTCCACTACTCTCTTTAATGCAACGTGTTTCTGACTTGGCCCCATAAAGGTGGAAAAGAACAGGACTGCCCATACAAGCAAACTCAGGACTCTGCAACAGAGGAAAGATAATATGAAAATGATATTGACTGCAACATTGTAATTAAGGCTGGGGTAAATTTTCACTTGGCAAGGTGCAGTGAGACTTCATGGGAAAGGATATGGGCTGAGGCCAGGGCCCTCTTAGTGCATAAAGCCAAGACTGAACTCCTCACTTTGCCACATGGCAACCAACTTCATGGGAGAATAAGGAGGAGGCAAAAAGCCGAAACCCAGTCTGAGCTCCTTTTGCTCTGTCTCCAACAGAGCGAGGTGTTCTATTTTCATACAAGAGGGAGGCAAAGTCACAACAAAGCTTTTCTGGACTTGGGTCCACGCAATCTAGGGCTATATCCTTCCACCCAACCAATCAACCAACCAACCTATTTATAAAGGCCCTGTTCTCAGGTCAGGAACTCAGGACAAGAGCACAGAAAGAATGGTTCTTGCTATTCTTTCAGCACAACAGTAGTCTACAGCACAATCCAAATAAATAATATAACCATTGATGTTTTCATTTAAGAGTGTTGGTCAAGAGACTTATGACTGGGGGAAAAGAAAGCATCTTAATGAGCCTTAACCGTTTCCCCCACCTCCATGTTTTCTTCCTTTCATGGTCTCCTCAGTTAAGAAAGTACTTCTGTCACATAACCTCCCATTAACTTAAAAAGTCAGAGCAGTCAGCTCTCCTTTAGACACCAGATTGCTCGGGTGATCTTTAGATGTTACTTTTCAAAATGTACTTTCCAACAATTAAACTTAACTCCAGGTTAACACAGATTTTCCCCTCCAGGGAATAGGAATAATATTAATGGGGAAAGGTTTCCTAGTGCAAAAGTATTTTCAAATTAAATTGGAAGGAAGGAGTCTTCCACCACCCCTAGGAACAGGCCATGACATTGCTGGTCCGTGGACAACTAACAGTGGCAAGGCTGAATACAAACCTAAGTGCTTTCAGAATGATGGCCAACCTCTGACACAAGGTTATGAGGCAAAGATCTATTCTTTTTTACATTTTAAAATATTAAATGTATTGCCTTGCTAAATCTACCCACTTGGAGTTGATCCACTTACTTCACTCATGAAGGATTTTCACTTGAAAAACTCATAAACTACAAATGGACTCCAAGTATCAGTCACGCAGATAAAGCACGTATTACGAACAAGTAAATAACAAGCTTTTCTTCTGGGAAGAAAACAAATCCTCAGTTCCTGGCAAGGAGGCAAACCACGGTTTCCAGCAACCAAGACTTCAGAACAACAATCTAAGCTGATGAATCAGAATTCATAATGACAGAAACAGAATTATACACAGCTCTCTACAAGGGTTTATAGGGGAAATTAAACCTAACTACATTACCAGTAACATGACAAATGCAGCTAGACTAGAAAACACATGATAAAAAAAGGTAACTAAAGCAAATGGTAACCATGAAGATGGTTTTATCATTTAAAAAATTAATTTCATCCATCTGATTGCTCAAATTACATTCTTCTCCTAGTAATATTGACCGGAATTGGCTATTCAGCAATGTCAATACCATTCACTGCCAATGCTGGAATAGGGTTTTGTTTTCCACATCAGGCAATGAATGATTGACAGCCATGCCTGAGTCTGTATGGATTTAGGCACAGGAGAGACTATTTGTTTACTCTCCATGACTTTCCTCATTGTGGCAGGGCAAAACCACAGGTGGCACTAGGAGGAATTTATTTACCAGGCAGAATTTCCTTCCTTTGTTTCTTTTCTTGGTAGAAAAAGAAGGAATAGAAAAGTAACTACCACTGACTGAATTTCTTGAGAAATGTGTTTGTTCTTTTAACAAGAGCAGGGGTATGGGATGTCCCTCAAACTAACAACTAGGCTGAGGAGGAAGATGTAACAAGAGAAAGGTACAGGCATTTCTTTGCTACTGACACAAATATGAGTACACATAGTATCAGATTAGTAGAACAGCATTCCAGTTCTAAAACAGACAAAGACAACAAGATTCACTGGTTGAAAACCAAAACTAGAAAAATCTGGCCAGAAAGAGAAACGAAAATTTTAAATTAAGATAATAAACTACTGGAATATTTTACTGAAATGCATTGGCAGATTCCTCAGCATCCCACTGGGATAGCTTTCTGTAAGATAAACCCTCAAATGACAACAACGCATTAGACTCCATGCAGAATAACTGGGTACTATATCCTGGCATATATTATAACACAGATGTGAGTAGATGTCCATAATGTTCTCCGCTGACCCTGAATGATCAAAAGCTTTGACCTAAACTGAATATAAAAAAGAACAAGAAAATTATTTATGGGGGTATTTTATGCAGCTCTCCAACAGCTTCATTTATGCTGATTTGTATCTTACTGGATAATAAAATCTAACTGAAATAATTTCAAGGCATCACTAGTGTGAGTAAGACTTGAAAAAGAGGGAACTTCCTGTTTTATGAAAATTAGATTTTGTAGTTATGCTGTCTCTCCATTATTTCAGACTTAATAACTTTTGAAAGTAATAACTAATTTAAAAATCAAATGGGACACTAAGTGTCTGAGAAATTAAATTCTTGAAGCCGATGGACAAGGCATATAATTTGCTTTTCCTCACTGCCTGCAAGAATCAACCTATTGACATAACCATGTGTGGAGACTAACTACAAGAAGGTGGTGTCTGGTCCTGACAAGAAGCCAGTCATATTTCACTGATCTCCTAGATTTTGTTAGAGCATGTGGAAATAGATTATGCAAACAGCAAAGTTCATTTGGATTCCCAACAGACCTTTGAAAGGTCACTCACCTAAGGTCTTTGAAGAGCCAAACTGCCATGAAATAAGTTGATCACCAGATGACCATCTGCATCTACACTAGAGGCTATTTTATTCAACTTCATCACAAATTATATAGAGAAGAAGGGACAGTAAAGTGACAAGGTGTGCTGCTGATGCTAAATTATTCAATATAGAAGAAAAACTGAATGGCAAAAATTACAGAACCACAGAATCACAGAATTATTAATGTTGAAAAGACCTTTTTGATCATCTAGTCTGACTGGCAACCTGGTGTTACCACCATGTTCAACATTAAGCCATGACTTCAAGTTATGGTTTTTGGACACTTCCTGGGATGATGACTCCACCTGGCAGCCCATTTCAATTCTTCACAACCCTTCCCACGAATAAATTCTTCCTGATGTTCAACCTGAACTACTGTCTCATGCACTTGTTGTAGTACAGCAGCTTGTGCCAAACACTCTGCCAACTGTCACTCAAAGTAGTACAGAAATTCACTCATGTTCCTGCCTATTTAAACCAACAATCACAAGAATGACATTTGCTTGACAAAACTGTTACACCTTAAAAAACAGCAATTGAAAAATGTAGCAACATGATCAAATGTATTGTCTGTTGCAATTAAATTCTTTCTCAATTACAGATTATTCCATTGACATCTGACATACAGCAGAATTCAGCTCAAATTTTAAATGTTCAGGTCAGTATCTCTGTCACAATAACATTAACAGTAAATTTGTTTTTATCATCCCCTTTTTTCAAAGTGAATGCATCTTGCTATTTCTACTAAAATTATAAGAATACTATAGAAAATGTCATGCTGTTTCAGAGACATTATTTTCTTTTTCAAGAAGTATGAGGTGGACAACTGAAAGAGCAAACAAACAACTATTTCACTGAGAATGGAAACAATGAAACCTGGTTTCCTATGGATTTGTACAGTGGGTTAAGGTCTATGTGACTTCTCTCCTGCCTAATTAGAATTCTGTTTATGCTGCATAATTTCCCACAGATCATTAAAAGGGTCTTCCTCTTACATCCAGACATGCACATTTAACAGAATGTATAGCAACTTACATAATTAAAGTATTTATGTTTTTCCTGTCTGGCTGTAATTGCCCAGAAGGTTCAACATGCTGCACTGGTAGAGACAGAGGACTACATTCTTTGACGGTTGGTTGCTCTCCATTTACAAGAGTAAATTCAGTTTTATGAATATACCTCATATAGAGGGTATTTATAACATTTGATATAATTTATTTCTTATGGCTGTTTTCAGGAAGTACTTTCAGGAATTTCTTCTGTTTTGGGGAACACGGGCATTGGTGGAACACAAAGGATTTCTACTGCATGACCCACTCAAAAAAAGTTTTATAGGTAAATCTGTCACAGAGAGAGTACCAAAGGTTTTATCTAGAGGAAGCCCTGCATGTAGCTAATGGGTTATCTCTCTGGGAAGTTTAAGATTAAAGACTGGCAGGCTGTGGATGCTCAATGTTTTCTCAGACACCTGCTGATGCCATGATTACTCCACAGGCAAAACAAAAGGCAACTCAGAAACACCATCACTAATATCATCAGATGGCCAGTGGCATACAGCTAGACCCACTATCTATAAGCCTGAACATTCTCTGCAGGTGAGAACAAGGACAAAATAAGGAACTCTCTAAAATGAAATCTTATTTTTAAAAAAGTGTACTTTCCTATCCTGACATAAGCAAAATGCTGTAAAAACTTGAGGTACTGTGAATCAAAAAGACAAGTTCTGTTGAAGAGAAAGAAAAGGGTTTCAATTTAATCATTCTCTCTTTCATCAGGGGAAAAATCTTCAAAACCTAATACCAAATAAACCAAGGCCTAAAACTATAGCAAGGTACTGTGTCTTCCTTGAGGCAGAGTGCTGAAATGTAAACTCCTGTCTACTGAGGCAGGTCAGAGATGGTAGATTACACTCTCACTCCTTCCAGCTTCTACTCTAGGGAATATCATAAATATCATAAATGACCTCTTTTCTTAGTCACTGGTCTGGAAACTTGCAGTTAATTAATTTTACCCCATTCAACACAAAATATCTAGGACTCTATCCAAGTTTTTTTTTAGTGAACATCCAGCAATAAATGCAAAGTTCACCAGGCTTAGCTAACAGTTTGTAACAAAGATTGGCAGCTCCTCCCAAAGTCTCCACAGGCACCAAGAATCACAGCCTGCCCCCGGGGGGGTCTTTTTGTAAACACTTCTTTCATGGTCTTGTCCGATCATACAATTCAATTCAACATGAGTTGAATTTTACTTGCCCTCACCTAGCAAAAAGAGTCTAGATAGTTGGTCAGGAAAATACTTTGAGCTGGGAACCTGTCAAGAATGAATAACTACTAATTAACATACCCATACCACCAGAGGAAAAGACAGGTTTTTCTTTCCTCATCCTGGAAGGAGTAAAACCTACTTACCTATTTTCTTTTAGAGTTATCTACACTGCTAGGGTATGTGCTACTTCTACTTGTTCCAGCTAACCATCTCCAGCCAAGAATGCAAAATCCCGAGATCAGGAAAGCACACAGGCTGACTCCAAAGACTACTGGTCACAGCATATAGCTACAGAGAAGACAACTTGCACTCTGCAGCTCATGCTTCCTGAACAACCTGCATCTTCTATTAAGTTGCTGGATGTGCTGGTTTAAAGGTAAACCGGCAGGAGAAATGAACCCGACTCAAGAGAGATTTCAAGTCAGAGCTACATTTTCCTTAAAAAGAGTACAATAAATACGATGATACAGAGAAAAAAATTGGTTTTAACCCACAAAAACAGATGTACAACCCAGCACCCCGGGGCATGAACAGAATGGTGTTCGCTAGCCCCTGTGCTGAGCACCACATGGTCCCCCTGAGTACAAAGTAAAAGGAAAACCTGTTGGGGAGGATGATGGTCGCAGTTGTGTTGAGAGTGGCAGTCAGAGTCCTGTTGAGGTTCTGATCCTCCTCTGGATCCAACGAGTAGTACTGGAAATCCCAAAACCTAAAGATTATATATATTCAGGTTGAGGTGGGAATGTCCAGTACCTCCCCCAGGGCAAGGAGTTTCACAAGGGTGATTTAACTCTGTGCATCATGGGATACTTTTTGAATCTCTGATGGCCCATTAGCAGACATGACCCCTCAGGCTGGGTGTGAAGGTGCTGCTGCCTCCCCAGAGGGGAGTTATCACAGCTGAGTCATTGGTGTGAAGACAGAAACACTCCCCTATCTCACAGGGTTCCTTAACACCCAGCTTGTAGCCTGAGGGGCTAAGTGTGCTCTGGGCAGCTGCTGCAAATGATCCATTATTAACAGTTCATCAGAAATGACACAGAGGATGTAGAATACACAGTTTTGGTTAAACCCACACAGTGATAAACTGGTCCCGGCTGCTGTAACTGGGACACTGGATTGTGGAATAAATATACCAAAGAAAACAAACTTAAATAGTAAATCTTTGACAGAATATATATAAAAATTCCAATTCATTTAGCAAACACAAGATCCTTTTAACAGCAAAACTTTACAAAAGTGCAACTGGCATAACTGCTTCCTGCTTTTGGTGCTTTTAAATTGCTTTGACCTAGACAGAGCATCCAGAAGGAGAAAACCTTTCATGGTAGAAATTACTGCTGAAATCAAAGTGAAATGCTAACTAATTTAAGCCCTGGTGCTGCAACTATTTCACTCACACATTTGTTTGCAAGATGAAGGTCTCAGCCACACAGTGAAATAACTCTGAGAGTTCTCATCTGAAAACAGGATGAAATAGTTCCTAGAATATGGTACCAGAAACAGGGGTTATGTCAAACAGTAGTGATAGCCTTAAAATTCTCCACACGCACTTCTGAAAACAAAAGGTTGACTTGTAAAACCACGTAAAACTCCATGTCGAACAAAACAACATTGTCTGGGCCTCTTTACATGGCCTGCCTGGGCAACCAACCAATAGACTGAAATAGTTTAATATTATACAAAAAACCTACCTGTGAAATCAATCAGAGTAAGCTCTGCACAGGAAGTTCAGGGCAAGAGTGAAGCAGCCAGTTATAAAGCGCTGTCCTTGTGTTAACAGTCTATTAAATATGCAGTTCTTCTCTGTGGTTCTTTCTTTAAAGATGCCTGACAAACATTTCATTAATTCTAAAAAAAACCACAAAACAAAACACTGGAATGTAAACTGTGAAAATACAGTTTTCATTTTGGATGACAAGGGAAGCTGTCTTTATTATCTCTTGACCTTACAACCCCACAAGAGGCATGCCAGAGTTGTCCTATTTTTTTAATTAAATATTTAAGCATGAAACATGTCCAACACTACTCATATAAAATGAGAAATAAAAGCCATTATGTTTAAGACAAATTAACTAAATTGGATCATTGCTGAAAGCAGAGGAGAGGCAAACAAGAATCTGGAGTTACANAGCCACACAGTGAAATAACTCTGAGAGTTCTCATCTGAAAACAGGATGAAATAGTTCCTAGAATATGGTACCAGAAACAGGGGTTATGTCAAACAGTAGTGATAGCCTTAAAATTCTCCACACGCACTTCTGAAAACAAAAGGTTGACTTGTAAAACCACGTAAAACTCCATGTCGAACAAAACAACATTGTCTGGGCCTCTTTACATGGCCTGCCTGGGCAACCAACCAATAGACTGAAATAGTTTAATATTATACAAAAAACCTACCTGTGAAATCAATCAGAGTAAGCTCTGCACAGGAAGTTCAGGGCAAGAGTGAAGCAGCCAGTTATAAAGCGCTGTCCTTGTGTTAACAGTCTATTAAATATGCAGTTCTTCTCTGTGGTTCTTTCTTTAAAGATGCCTGACAAACATTTCATTAATTCTAAAAAAAACCACAAAACAAAACACTGGAATGTAAACTGTGAAAATACAGTTTTCATTTTGGATGACAAGGGAAGCTGTCTTTATTATCTCTTGACCTTACAACCCCACAAGAGGCATGCCAGAGTTGTCCTATTTTTTTAATTAAATATTTAAGCATGAAACATGTCCAACACTACTCATATAAAATGAGAAATAAAAGCCATTATGTTTAAGACAAATTAACTAAATTGGATCATTGCTGAAAGCAGAGGAGAGGCAAACAAGAATCTGGAGTTACAATCTCCCCTCTGAAATAACCTCTGGCCCCATCCAGCGAAGCAGTTAGGCCAAAGAAAGGTACAGATGTTCTAAACTATGGTAAGAAAAATCCCTGGTCTGCTCAGAAGAGACACTTGAGTTTTGCTTCTGATGACTCCCCAAATTTTATGTAAAACAGAAGTGTACTGATTATATCTAACATATCCAGTGAACTGATTATATGTAATATATCCAGTGACTGTGCAATGCTAAAGAGGGCAGAAAGTAGGTCTTCCTTCCTCTACATTAACATCTTAACTGTGCTTTGTTTGGCCCAATCAGCTTGAATAAGTGACTGTACCATGTCTCAGCCTTAATCAGAAAACCCTATGAATCTGGTTATAAGGATACTCTCTTGGTAAATGGACAACATGGATTTCAACTCTCTTGAGGCCACAGTTGAAAAGGATGCGTGTTTCCCAATATCTGGCTAAATGCTAGTCTACTACATAAAGCAGAAGTACTTCACTTACAATTCTAGAGCAGGTACTGATTTATAAATCCCAGCTAAAGAGAAATATTCCTCTACCACTCTGAAACATTGCACCAGATTTAGGAGTAAGCATCCTAAGTAAGTAAGTTTCCTACCGGCAAGTTTCCTTTCCCTCCACACTGTCTTGGGATCCTAGGCATCAGCTTTGGTTCTGCATGCCACCCAAGGGACCAAATGTGTAATTTATTAAAATCTCTTTGTTGCAATTTCTCCTTCTGAAGGTAGTGATGATAATTTCTACCTCACAAGAGTAGTGACCCTCTACTAGAATGTAACTGGAGTATAAAAAAGACTTTTGCTTTCCAGATCTTAACAGATCCTAGCTGACCTGAAAGTACTGTATATTTAAAGACACAGAATCAGTAAATAGAGTTGCTCTTCATCCGTCTAATAATATAAAACAATACAAGGAAGAGTGGCCATATGTGATGTAGACATGAAAAATATTTTGTTCAATTTATGGAAATACCCATCTCTTATGTGCAGTCTACCTCCTGATCTACCTACTTACCTCTGCACTTGTCATTTGACTGTCAAGGTTATTCATTATCTTTGTGAAAATGATGAATAACCTTTAACTCCTCAGGAAATTACTGAAAATGAAAGCCAGACAGAGATGCGCTGAACCTGAAGAGACCCATTCTAGCTGAAGCAAGCAGAAAATGGAATGTATCCTTTTCAGAGCCCAGTATTTTTGGGTAACCCTTTTGGTGCTTATGGCCAGGCAGGGATCAGTACATCTTGGTGGCAGGTCATCACTTCACCCAGACAGAAGCCTCTGTACCACAGTCCTCTCCACAAAAATCTTTTTCCCTGCTCTCCTACTGCTCCCCACGCCCAAGTCTAAACAAATACGGAGGCCACATGCACACAGCATTTTGGGATGTAGGTGTCTATCAGTGTCTTAGTTACACCTGCCAGACCTTTTCATTTGTGACCCAATCTGCTCAGCTTTGTAACAACACCCAGCTGTGTACTAACCCCCCCACTGTCACATCTGCTGTCTGCACTGAGGTATCGGACAAATCATTCCTCCTTTAAGTGACGGGTTTGCTGCACCCTGGAGCATGTTGCTTACCTGTAACAGGTAAAAAGCTCTAGGGAGAGTTCATTATTTTAACTCTGCTCCTGCAAGACTCCACTTGGAGTTCTGCGCACAGTTCTGGTGCCCCCAGCATAGGAAGGGTATGGAATTGTTGGAGTGGGTCCAGAGGAGGGTCGTAAAGTTGGTAAGAGGACTGAAGCACCTCGGCTGCAAAGGCAGGCTGAGAAAGTTGGGGCTGCTCAGCCTGGAGAGGAGCAGGTTGTGTGGAGACTCCATAGAATCTGAAGGGGCCTGTGGGGGTGGCGGAGGGGGACTTCATCTGGAGCGNCATGTCCAAGCACGTGTTCCTGACGGGCCCCCCAGGTAAGGGGGGCGGCAGGAGCACGGGCAGCGGGCCGGGGGGCCGGGCTGCCCCCGGGGCTGTGCTGGGGCACGGCTTGGCCCGGCCTCGGAGCCGAGGGGGGGCACTTTCGGCCGGGCCCCGTCACCGGGCCGCGCTCCGGGGGTGTCTCCCCGGCAGGCGGGCCCGGCCGCGGCCCCGCGGTACCCCCGGCTGGGCTGGGGGG
>VWZF01007082.1:0-127328 GCA_013396755.1 Sclerurus mexicanus | reverse complement strand
TTTAAGTGACGGGTTTGCTGCACCCTGGAGCATGTTGCTTACCTGTAACAGGTAAAAAGCTCTAGGGAGAGTTCATTATTTTAACTCTGCTCCTGCAAGACTCCACTTGGAGTTCTGCGCACAGTTCTGGTGCCCCCAGCATAGGAAGGGTATGGAATTGTTGGAGTGGGTCCAGAGGAGGGTCGTAAAGTTGGTAAGAGGACTGAAGCACCTCGGCTGCAAAGGCAGGCTGAGAAAGTTGGGGCTGCTCAGCCTGGAGAGGAGCAGGTTGTGTGGAGACTCCATAGAATCTGAAGGGGCCTGTGGGGGTGGCGGAGGGGGACTTCATCTGGAGCGGCAGTGACAGGGCAAGGGGGAATGGGTAGAAATTGAAAGAGGGGAAATTTAGGTTAGATATTACAGAGACGTTCTTCTACTGTGAGAGACACTGGCACAGGTTGCCCAGGCAGGCTGTGGATGGCCCACCCCCGGCAGCGTTCAGGGCCAGGCTGGACATGCCCTGGAGGTGCCCCAGCCCGCGGCAGGGGTGTCGGGACCATTAACACTCTATGATTCTATTAACACCCTCAGGAACGTAACAGGTGAGGCTGACTAGGCAAAGGACACCAATTAGGCCTCCAGCCTCACCTCAGGCAGCGTCCCTGCGCCGGGAGCCCCCACGCCGCAGCACCGCGGCCTAGGGCCCACCCNGAGGGGGGGCACTTTCGGCCGGGCCCCGTCACCGGGCCGCGCTCCGGGGGTGTCTCCCCGGCAGGCGGGCCCGGCCGCGGCCCCGCGGTACCCCCGGCTGGGCTGGGTGGTGGTCATTAGCGTTCATTAGTGTTCCTAAGTGTTCCCAATGAAAGGCCGTTCTGTCTCTCCGTCCGGCCCACTGTGGCTTGCACTTAGGCAGACTCTTCCCCTTTCCAGTGTTGGGGAAAAGAAACAACCGTGTGCCGGGTAACTAACCCTGCTCCAATATAAACTGCATCCATTGGTAATTCCTGAGAGCTCATCTCTTCTGTAACTTAGTTGCAGTGATTTAGCACTTCCGGCATAAGTGATGTGCAGTTAGAGGTAGTAATTGGTGTCCCAGATGGGCAGGCCTTGATTGAAGCAGTGGAGTAGTTTATCATGGTAGGGGAATCAGGTCATTGTGGAGGCGGAGTGGGATATCGTATGAGGGCCAAATTGCATAGTTGATAAAGAAATTAACCAGTTATTGTGATGGCAAAACTTTCTTTTGTGGTGTGGGAGTAAAGCAGTGGGCCTAGTTCTCCTTTTTGTGACCCTCTTGCAGGTGCCTGTCCTGTCTGGAATTAATTTAAAATGATGCTGCTGGGCTGAGATAGGAGTATGTTCCACCCCTTTCATTCTGTCTTTCCATCCACTCGAATAAAAGCAGCCCTTTAGGAGACTCAGAGGTTAGGCCTGCTTAGGCCTTGTCTCTCTTCATTTATCTGTAATTGAATGTACTGTTTGATTAGCTAAATGTATAACTTCAAGCTTTCTTAAACTTAGTTTGAATCGTTCTAGCTTTCTTTGTCAATTTACTGAATGATGGTAACCAAATCAGAGATAGCAAATCCACTTACCCAAATGAGTATAAATTCGCTTATAGAGACAAAGCCTTGGAAAAATGTTAGATACTGAGGGTGCCACATTTGTCATTTTATTGTTGTTCAACAGCCAGAAAGCCCTTTTCTTCAGTTTTGACTGGATGCCCTTGAAGCCACAGTATATTTTGTCATTGGTGTTGAGTGTTAGGAAAATAGTTCCTAAAGCTGCTTAAAATCTAAAAGAGAAGTTTGGTGTGTGCATGTTGAAATTATTTCTGTTGGCATCTTTAGTCATCTCACATTTGGTCTGTGTTCCTTATCTCCAGGAATTTGAAGGTTTATTCTGCAGGATTATTTTCTATCTTTTGATTTTTTATTTTTTTTTAAATTAAGTGGTAACACTAAATTTTGTGAGAGGTGATAAAGGTGAATTTAAAAGGAGATTGTCAAGGGATGTACTTGTACAATGGCAAATGAGAAGAAATAGCTCCCATGTGGGACCTGAAATGATGTCTGGAACATAACCAGTGCTCAGACTGTAAAAGGTACATCAGACTGTGCAAGAAGACATCAGGTAGCGAGGGTTTTAAGGGGATGTCTTAGGGTAAGAAATTGGATTAAAGAGTCACAGGATAATTCATGTAAAAAGGGACTTCAGGAGGCGCAAAAGAGGGTCACCTGTGAGGCCACACCAAGTTGCTCAAGGCTTTATCCAGTCACACCTTGAAATCCTTGAAGAATGTGAAGACTTCATTGGCCTCACAGTAAAAAACCTTCTCCCTGTATCTAGTAAAAATGTCTCTCGATTCAGTTACCAGAAGCACTTTTCGGTCGTTGGGAATACCTTTTGCCATGTAGGACCTGGTATCTCAGGGCTGTCGAGTGCTTCTGGTTTCTAGTACATCAGTGAAAGTAGTGTGTTCTTTGTGCCAGTTAGGCTTCTGGTAGTAGAAGTCAGCTTTGATCCTTTGATCTAAAAAGGGGGTAAACTTAGCTCTATTCTTAAAAAGTAGTGAATATCGGTGGTAGAAAGGGAGATTCGTCACTCAGTCTTCAGCAAGCTTGGGTATCAGTTGTGTAACAGCATGGCTCTTGGGTATTTACTTGCCTTGGGGTAAGTTTTGTGGCCTGCCTGTGCACTTTCTAAGCTAATAAGTTCAGTGGTCACGTGGGATATTTTTACCATTCTGTTGTGACTTCTTAAATGCTAATAAAACTTTACAGTTTCAGTACAGAATGAACTTTAAAAGGTGCTTCTGTTCTTTCCTACCATTTGAAAAAAGTAATTTGCAAACTTCAACAGTAATCAATGTTCCTGCTGAACAGAATCATTACTGTGGTGTTTAAAAACTGGCCTTTAGTGCAGAAGAAGATTAACCCTGTGTGCTTTTTTTAATTCTTTGTTTTCAGGGGTTGGAAAGACTACTTTGATCCAGAAAGTCACTCAAGCTCTGAAATCCTCAGGCATTCCCATTGATGGATTTTACACGGAAGAAGTTAGAGAGGGTGGCAGGAGAACAGGATTTGATGTTGTCACTTTGTCTGGAAACCGAGGACCTTTATCTAGAGTCAGGTACTGAGTTTTTAATAACTGTAAGTGGCTTATTGTTTTTATGGGTCTGCTCCACTCCATTGGCATGTTAAATGCTCTTCCAGAAGGTGATTTCCAGCACACACGGATTTTGTGGTCAGGATCGTTGTTGTGTCCTGGCTGTTTACCTATATTGTGTATATAGGCAGTGTCTCTATTGCATACTGAAATATTGTAAATGTGCTAGGGAGGGGGGTTCTCTTTTACTGCCTATTTTACAACAGATAAAGCACTGATGAGGCTTTTATTATGAGGCCAAATCCCTTTGGGATGCAGTAAATAGCTTATTGTGGGCAGGGAGGAAAATTTTGTGTTTCTACCAGCTATTTTGTGGAGGCAGAAGTGGAAAATAAAAAGGGAAATCACATATAACATTGTTTTAAAGAGCCACTGACTGGTCCTCAAAACTCACACGTGAATTTTAAGAAAAAGAGGGTTTCAGAGCCGCACTAAGAGAGGGGCCTCTGAAGTACAGAGTAGCTCACAATCTCTCCTGATTCACTAGACTTAGATTTTCCCACTTTGTACAAAACTTAGTCAAGACCCAGGTGTGTCCTTAGCACCTTATTCAGATAGAGTTGATCTGACTAAATAATTTGTGTCCTGCTAATAATGGAGTTTCCCCCAGGGTATTGTGGTGCAGCACATGCAAACTGAGTATTTTTTTGAGATTGTTTAAGGGTTTTGCAGCCTATACTGAGATTTGGGCTGCTGCTGTGATGCTGTCTGTAGTGTCACATTACCGAATTCAGAGGTCTGAACTGCAGACATAAATTTTGATTTCAGTGTAAATATACCTGCTGACTTTTAGATGCTATTGTCCTTCCATACACTGTTTAAACTTGAGCTTGCATAGTTGTGAAGATAGCTTATGGTATAAATATTATCTGAAAACAAGCTATCTGCAGTATGACTTAGTGCATGGTTTGCAGAGTTTATTTCCCTTCCTTTCTTAGAAGAATTAAAGGGATTGGATTTATTTGGATAACTTCTCATAAATCCACTTCAAATGGCTGCGGTGAATTCTCACTAAACTCGGTACTGAGAAGGAATTCTGTGTCTCTTTTTCAACTTCAGTTCTGATTCTTCTACTTCAAGATGTGAATATCGGGTTGGACAATATGTTGTAGACCTTGTTTCCTTTGAGCAGTTGGTTCTTCCTATGCTAAGAAATGTGAGTATTCTGTGAAAGCCGCTGAAAAATGTGTGTTTTATGATAATTGGTGTTACTGGAAGGCCCTTTTTCAGCACTGGTTTTTGCTATTAATGAGTGGCCTGTTTTTTTGGCTTTACTGATTCTGGTTGACTTCAGGATGAGGAAGCTGGAGCTGCAAATCTGGCTTGTTCTCTTATTATTGTGGTTTTGGAGTGATTGCAGTCTCCTCATGTTCTTGATCTATATCATCCTGCGAGCCGGACCTCCTTGGCCTGAAGAGGCAGCTGGTAGGAAGTTTCTTCCTATGCTACTGTCTCGCATATTGGAAAGCAAACAAAATGTATGAGTGGCTTAACATGGAGAATTGGGTGGAATCAGTGGGTTAAAGAAAAAGGCTTTTGCTGTTGCTGTTCTTTAGGACCCTTTCCCGCCTCTTCCTCTGATTCCCGTCTTCTTCCAGGAGAACCATTTGTTTCTTGAATCCAGTGGGTGTTTTTGGTTCCTACTGTGTAAGTACCTGGATACTGATAATAGCAGCATGGCTATTTGGGATTTAGCCAGCTGCACAAGGAGTGCTCTGACTGTGACAAGACTTTCCACACAGTCTTTTTCCTTTCTTCTGCTAATATTCTTTTACTGCCTTTTTCTTTCTCCTTCTTCTCCCTCCAACCTTTCCCCTCTCCCAAATTAAACAAGAACAGATCTGATTTTAGCAATAACATCACAAACAGTGTGCAGCAGCTGCTGAACTGTGCAACTAAAAGAAAGCCTATTGTGACTTTTCTACATCGCCAAAGCTCAAGGGGACAAGAAAGAAGGGACTTTTTTGATGGACTTAGAATAGGAAACCAAAGAGATGCAAGGAGCAAAAAGAAGATTGAGGATCTAATTCTTGATTTTTATCAAGGTACATTAAAGTCTGACAGTAGGAAAACAGAGATGTTGGGATAAGGCAGAAAGGAAATATAAATAAAATGGAGTGATTGTATCTGTTTCATTTCACTGCAACTATATTTATGATGTTAGTAAATGAAAGGATGGTTTAATAAAAATACTTCATTAAGCCAGTGCTGAACTTGGAATCCTTTTACTCTTGAATTAATATGAAGTCCACAAGCGGACTTACTAGGAAAGTGTTAGCAGTGTTGAATTTTTCAATTTCTTCTAAAGCTTTCTGCAAGTACAAGGTGAAGAGAACTGGGGCCAGCAGAATTATACATTGTGTGATCCTGTGCTCATAGAAAGCACTGATTATCAGTTTTGTGGGAATTGGTCATGCATGTAAGTGGTCCAGAATGGAAGAGGAGAGTGAGGAAGATCACAGAACTGAAACAAGAAGAGACAAATGAAGAATGAGGTCAGGAGAGTCATAGGTATGGTCTGATTTGATCAGAGAGCAGCATGAAATGGGCACATGCCCATTTAGTCCTGACAACAGCTCTTAAGGCTTTATTCACTCCAGTTAGAATGGGGTAGATCCTCCAATGGCAGATCTCTCTGGTTCTGCAAACTTTACCAGGCAGAACTGATAAAGTTTTTTCAGTTTTTTCAAAGCTAAATGCTGTGTTTCTCAGTGTGTGACCTAGTGACTAGTATTGGCTTTTTGGCTCACGGATCTATGAAAGGATTTTAGATAAAACAGCTACTCAGTAGGGACTCGGCTTGAAAAGATTTTAGGATGCATGTTATACAGTTCTTTTACTTTCCCAGAAGCAAATACTTTACCTTCACAAGGGATAGTGTTTTGATTTTTTTTTTTTAATATTCTGTATAATATGGCTTGTTTTGGTGCATATTTGTGGATCTGTAGTGATGTTTTGAATTGAGTTGATTTCCACCTCACTTCTGTAAATAATGGAGTGTGCTTTTCAGTTACTTTTACCAAAAGAGGGTAGGCATTGCGCTTCCTTTTTCTGTTGAAGAGATCCTCCACTTCATGAGCTGCCTTTTCCTCAGTAGCAGTCACCCATGTTTTTTCGTAGACTTTACAGCTGCTCGCACCAGTCTGCAGCACTGTACTGTTTGGCACAGTATTCGCTTCATGAGAAAAGCAAACAAATGACAAATGTGGTTAATTGTTAGTGTGATGTCTCTCCTACGATCCAGGAAGGTGGCTAGGACTAAAGAATAAGGTATATCTCAACAAACAAATGGAAGAGGACTCTTCTGATGTGAGAGAGGCTTGAAATGACTTGGTTGTTACTGAGACAGCTTTGAAGAAGATCAGTTGTTCTGAGAGAAGTGCTAGTTTTGACCCTCCTTCAACCCAACTGAAAACGGAGAAACTGCCAAATCTAGACTTAAGGGAAGTCTTTTTCTTTAAATACTTTTTTTTTGTGTGACTCTTGGTTTATTCTAAATGCATAATTTGATGGGAGGAGAAGAGTTTTTAAAAATCAGTGGCCCTCAGAATGATTGAGAGCTGCTATTAGGCCAAGTACAGTTCCTGATTTTCAAATAGCTCATACGGGACTGTTGTGAGAATTCTGCTTTGAAGGAAATCTGGTATTATGGATATTTCCTATTGTAGTTCATATTTATACTGCACATATATTTTCATCCTTCCAAAAATCTCTCGTGAAATAGAAATGGTAGTTTCTAAGTCTGTCATTTGCCAGCAGTAGCTTTGACTGTTCCACTTTGCCCAGTATTACAATTGATTTTTTTTTGAGGTATTGCTTTTGTCAGCATAGAAATTATTTCTGTTGCTTGTTCTAAGTTCTTTGTTGTTTACAGTTCTTGATGTGCTTTTCCACAGGTAAACCACGGCGGTGATACAGAGAAAAGAATTTGTGTCATAGATGAGATTGGTAAAATGGAACTCTTCAGCCAGGCTTTTATTCAAGCTGTTCGTCAAACTCTGACTGGCTCAGGGACTGTGGTGCTTGGAACTATTCCAATACCTAAGGGAAAGCCACTGGATCTTGTTGAAGAAATAAGAAGTAGGAAAGATGTTAAAGTGTTCAATGTGAGTAGTATTTAATATCCTAAAGAGCCTTCTGTTCTAGGTTACTGGTTTGTATTTGGCTCTGTTTTAAGATTGTTACTACCAACTGATAGCTGTAGGTAGTTTGTATGAAATAAGTTTTTTAGTTTCCATTTTATTCTTAATGGGTAGGTGTTCACATTATTAAAAAAAAAAATTGGCACTTGATATAGCAGGCTCACACAGCTGGCTTTGCTTGTGAGGAGCTGCAGAAGCAATGATATAGTTGTTTTAAAAGGTTTTCTTGCTGTAGTATTATTGCATAAGTATTCATTGTTCCTAAGAGTTAAGTCTTTTAAAGTACAGTCAGATTTTTAAGCTTTTTTTTTTTCCCCAGACTGGCTTGCAGAAATATGACCAATAATCATATTCAAGAAAGAAAAAAAAAAAGAAAAAAAAAGGCAGCAGTGGAGTTTGCAGAAATGATTTATAGAAGAGAGATGCTTGTAAATGGAGTATACTTTCTCTGGAGTCAGTGGACCAATTTTGGAATTCATTATGTTATTTTTACAGACATAACTTTCAGAATATTAGGGCCTCGAAGTGCATTTCCGATCAGTTACGGAGGGGGTCTCAAAAACTTCCCAGAATAAAACATAGCCTATTCACAGGAATACAGGCATGAGGTTTCCTTAACATCTCTAAGTGTCCTGGGTGCTTCACAAAACCAAGCTAAATGCATTCCCCACTCTTGATTTATGTTTCCTCTTCAGAGTTAAGTTGAAAAAACTGCAGTGCTCAGAAATGTTCCTCAGCTTTCTCTTAGTTGAGGATCCCACTGTCATCTGCAGTTTCTGTTTTCAGATTAAATGCTGGTTTAATTAAGTGCTAAAGTAATTGTCGGAGCAAAAGTGAGAGACTATTCCTTTCCTTATATAAGCATTCAACTCCTACCGTTCCTTTCAAAGGTAAAGCCCCAGGTTTTCCACTACCAAACTGATGTGTGTTTGTTGTCGGGGTCTTGAACAGAGATGCACATGAAGATTAGCTCAGCTGGTTAGAGCACAGTACTAATAATGCCAAGGCTGTGGATCTGATCCCCATAGGGGCCATTCGCTTATGGAGTTGGACTGGGGAAGAGGGAGCCTTACTGGAAGTAACACTCAATGCTTAGGCTGCCGTCACAGCAGTAGAGTAGTGTGTGCATTTGGCCCTCTCAGGGGAGGAGACGGGGTGCTAGAAAACAGCATTTGGCTTTTCAAGGAAGCTTTTGAGGCTCCTGTTGTCTCTTTTTATCAGGTGATGTGAGGGCACCTGCTACTCAACCCCATGTTTTTAGCTGTGTCAGTCTGCCAACACACCCTTCTCTCAAGTACTGACAGCAGCCAGCTAAAGTCTTCCTGTGAATTTAAACCAAGCAGTGTTTCCTTTAGCAAAAAATTCTTTACTGAAGAAATGGCCCATCCTGTTTATGTTGCTGAGATTAGGGCATGCAGGTTTCTTCTTTTAAACAGAGTTCTCTGCGAATCCGTTAGCCAAAAGCACGCATGTGAAATGTGTGATAGACTGCAGTCATTCCCCAGTGAGACGCACCTACTTCGCTGAAGTCTTGTGCAGGAGAGCATCTGCCTCTCTTGCTCCAGTGACACACTATACACTCTTTCCCAACTGGTTAAAACATGTGCATGACCAGGAACAGAACCGGCCCATGAGGAGTCAGAGGTGTTAGTAGCTGAAGGGAATACTGGATCACCAGCTCACATGTTCTTCAAGGACTGTGGCATGGGGAGAACCTGGAGTGCCCAAATAGCTCATGGTCAGTAATTCCTTACTAACTTCTGTGGTGTCTGGAAGTATGCAGAAGTAGGTGACTACCTTCCAAAGACGTGCTGGCTGCTTTATCACTTCCTACAGAGATAGGCTGAATTCAAGTGGCTCAGCAAAGTTTTTTCATCCTTCTCTTAGTGTCACAAGGATAGTTGTGATGTTTGATGCCAAGAGCATCAAACCCCGAACAGAGACAGCTGTTTGGGGTTTTACAGTCCCTTCTGTCTTGAAAGCATGTTTTATTGGTGTAAATGGGCCCAGATGCCCTAAAAGCAGTTGAGCGTTTGGTCCCAAATGTTTATTATGTTTAGGGCTCTTAACGATAGGAGCTCTGATATCTAACACATTTCTTTCCATTGCTGCCCATTTTGCTGAGAACTAAACTTCAGAGTGAAACTAGAGAGACTCTTTTTGCACTGTCTGTGCAGTTTTGCAGACATGGTGTCATGAACACGATCAGGTTATCCTTAACAGCTGGCAGATACTAATTTTTTCCCATTCTCCTATCTATTAATTTTGCTTCCCTGAAACCCATTAGTGAAGTTTGGTTGCATATGCCTATTAAGAAAGAAAATAGCTAAATGCATCAGAAGAAAAGGTTCCATTTGAATAGATTGTAGACGAGCACTTACTTTGACAGTACTTGTAACAGGGGAAGAAAGCTTTTGTCCTCTGCAGTTGCCTGCTTGTAGTCTAGGTGGTAATTTCCTCCAAATTACCTAAATGCTTAGTATAAGCAGCATCTACAGTTATTTTTAACTCTCTAAAAACTTACCCATCTGTTTGTACATTCAGTACAGATACTGGGAGATTTGTTCTTTCTGAGAAAGCTGCCTACACAGAATGTCTCCAGATCTAAAGAGGAGACTTATATCTATCAAGCAGCCTTTGTAAAACAGTTGTGAAAATTTCCCAGTGCTTGGCACTTTTTCTCTGCTGCTCTCACTGGACTTCTGGCATGTAGGTATGGAAAAGGGATAGATAAAATGTAGTATTGTTTCTGTTGGCTGTGAGAGAGTGGGAAGAGCTATTAAATGTGCAGAAGGTCCTTTGAAAGTCAGGATATCAGTACTCTTACTGTGAGATTTAGAATTTGGCTCCTATGTGCTGTGTATTGTTTACCTTGGGGTCTCTCAATAGCCTTACTGAAGAGCATTCTTTGTTGTCTTGCTCCCTTTGTTATTGTTGAGTTTTTTGTTTATATTAGAATAGGCTTGGAATCATTCTCAATAAAACCAGTGACATTTTCAGGCAGATCTTCCCTTTCCTTATTCCCTACCCCCTCTTTTTCTTCGTTTCTTTTTTTTTTTTTAATGTTACTTTTTCATTAGTCCCATGTTGATCTGCTGTCTTGAATTCAAGTGGGGTAGGTGAGACCACTGTCAGTAGGTTTTACAGTGTTTTCCAGCATTTGGATAGGATGTCTGTGACTAAGTAGTGCTAGGCTCCTAGGGCCAAATTCTTCAGGTAGGATTGTCATCTACTGAATAATAATAACAATACTTTCTTCATTATTGCTTGTAATTCTGGAAGGGATACAAACTCTTGTGCTCAGATCTTAAATGCAGATACAGGGAGTGCAGTGAAGCCTTTCTGGTAGAGTGCTGTGCATAGTGTTGTGTCTCTCCTTCCTCATCAAACAGCTTTTCTCCAACTTTATATGAACTCCTCCTTTTTTTTTTTTTTTTGCCTCATCTGTCTTTGTCTGATTTCTTCCTGCCCTCTCTGCAGGGGTCTGAACAGTGGGGAAAATTTCTTAGACTTTTTAAAATGAGGCTTTTGCTGATGCTTCGCAATTGCTTCTTAACCCCTTGCCACCCTAGTCATCTCCCCAGGCTTTGTTTGAGTTAGTAGTGTGTGGCACTGTGGGTCACTGGGCTCTGGATCAGGACCTGGTCTGTCAGGAAGGGGTAATTTACACACACAGAGCCCCCCGCAGCTCTGTGCCCCTGGGAGCTGAGCTGACTAGCAAATGCTAGCATTTTCTTGGCAGTTTACACTAATCTATGGGCTGGGATGCAGATGGACCCAGCAAAATACAGGGCACTGGACTACATGGATTTTCACATATGCTGGTCTTAAAGCCCAGCATTTGATGGAGTGGTCGACCGAATCTGTCCCTTCTGTGTGCTACAGAAGACCCCAGCTTTTTCAAGTACTCTATTTTTTTTTCAAGGTGTTTCTATCCTGCAGTGGTAAGGTTTCTCAGAGAACAGAGGCATGCTGCTAAGCCTGTTTTAATTTCTTTTCTTTGCAGGTATTTTTGACTAGGTCTGTCATCTTAATAAATACAACCCTTTCCAGTGATGAAAGCGTAAGAACACTTTATAGTAGGAAAGTTAAATTTAGTGGTTGGAAAAGATTTCTAGTAATGACAAAAGTACATGCTGATTCTTTGAGTGATTCTCGTTAGCTTTTCAAACCCTGAATAATACTGCAAAATGCCATGCGTAATTAAATCAAAAAGATCACTGAATATTCAATTATGTATGTTTGTGGGTTTAGCATATTGTGTTCTCAGTAGCAGAAGAAGGCAGGTGTTTGACACTCAACATTCCTGCATTGAGAAAGAAATGCACTTGAATTTCTGCTTTGATTGTTTTTGAAGTAAACCCTGGTATAGAGGCTGTTCATCAAATCACATAAGTTTTAATTTCTCTTTCTCTAGGTTAGTAAGGAAAACAGAAACAGCATTTTGCAAGACATCTTGGCAGCTGTGGAATCCTGCAGAAAATGAAGACCTTCTTGTTCCTGTAAACACTGAAGTTTTTATTTCAACAAAGCATTACAACATTTTGTGGATATTTTAGAGTCTGTCCTTCCTGCTTTAGCCCCTGGAGGCTTTACTGGAGCCTTCAGGGTAAGCAAGGTAAAGCTGGTAATACTCTAAAATGTGAAAATGAGATAGCAGGATTCTTATTTATTCAGTTCACAGAATTAAAAAAATTGAATAGCGAACATCCAGTTCTAATCTGGGTGTTTGGAAGTTAGGTGGTCTAACTGATCCAAGTTACCCCATGTAAAAACAATTAACTGTAAAATCTGTTTGAGATTTTAGTCTTTCTGAGTGTGTTTGGACCGTTCTGCCTAGAGAGCAGTTTCGTATCTGGAAGTTAGCCCTGGTGTAACAGAACAGAACCCTGTCCAAAATGTGTGTGTGTTTTGCCTGGTTTATGTAGAAATGCCTTTGTTCTTGGTGACTCGGCTTAGGTGTGTCCAAGGGTGTTTCAGCATGGATGATGAGAAATCATGAAGTAGAAGGAATAAGGAGATGCTCTCTCTCCCTCTACCCCCAGACACCCCTCTCTGCAGTTGCAGTATAAGAAGGGTTAACTAGAGTTTCAAGAAAATTTCCTGTAGTCCCAAGTAACATTTACAGAATTCCAGTTTGGGACGGAAAATAACCAGCTCTACCCTCCCCTACGTGGCCCAGGTAGTAGTTGATAAGAGGGCTGCATTTTGAGTTCATTTTCAGTTTTCTGATGGCAATCCTGTCCCACATCCCTTTAAAAATTACATATATAAATCTTCAAGTCCATGAAGTTCAGTCAAATGTTGACTTGTGTTTTTCATGCAGAGTTTGTTAAGTCAGGATGTACTTAATACTGCAGTTGTCTCTATTTGTTTTACAATCTGTTATGTTTATTGATACCTTTTGTTTGTTTGGGTTTTTTCCCTTAAGCAATTTTGTACAAGCTTAATGGTGAAATAAGAAGTGTTGGAGAGTATTAGACAATGTGTTTGCCTATGAGGTGTACAGATGTGTTCAGGAAAAGTGCCACCACTTAATCAGTTTTGTGTGTTGTGAAAACAATTCCCTCCCAGGTGCACACTGTTCATTGTACAATTTATAGTCATCTCTCGTTGTAGAAAGTTGTTAAGAATTCAGTAATTTCTTAACATTTTTCTGTTCAGTTCAATGACTGTTAAAACTAGCAAACTATATTAAAAGTATTTTCAAATATAATTTTACTTATTTATTTGTGTAAATCTGGTGCTCACAGTTGTATAGGGCTGGATGGAGACAAGCATTTTTACAGGTGGCCCGCAAACAGCTGAGGGCATGGAGGGAATGTCCTGTTTCCTGTATTCAGGATGAGAGGGTGTGGTACAAACATTGCCCCTCCACACGTGGTGGGAGGCACATGCTACATTACAGGATGGCATGGCCATCATTCCCTGACTGCCCTGTTAGAACTACCCTTCTGCCCATATCCCTCGGGATAATAGTGTCGTCTTCATCATATTTGGGAAAAAGAAAATTACTCTTAGCCTCCCACTCCTTTGAGAATGTACAGCTCCTGGCTGCTTTTTGCAAAATAAGGTTGTGCCCTGGAGATGCCACTAATCCCTTAATTACTTCAGGTATCTTAGACAAAAGACGTTTTTTAGAGATGAAGGACTTGGGACCAGTGTAACCTTTTTCAGGGCTGTAAGCCATAGATTTTTTAACAGAAACCTCTCTGCACTTAAGTATTGGATGTCCTCCTCTTTCAATGTCAAGTCTCTTAAACTGTAAAGTATGCTGTGAAAGAATAGTTCTTTCAATAATTAAATAATGACCCAAAGTGTAGCAAGGTTTTAGTGGGACTGCTGTGGAGTCTTAAATGAGGACTGACCTTTAAATAAAGGGGAGAGATTTCACACTCCTCTGTTAGAGGCTGGGGAGGGGAGTTCCTTTAGGAGTGATGGCAGAATTGAGTTTTTCAAATTCCAGTTCAGCCAGTAATGTTGGGAGATCACTTAAAGTGGTATTTGATCCCCATGAAAGCAGACATACTGCCCTGCATATAGTGCCATGATGCCTACTGTAGTCTCATCATATAATAGAGTGGGGGGGAAAAAAACCCCAAACAATTGGAACAACAGGTTTGGGAAGCTTTTGACCAGTGTGCTTATAGTACTTTTAAACCATTGCCTCATGGTGCAAGGAAGACCTTTTGTATTGAGCCTCAATGGTCACTGGAAAATGCAGGTGGATTTTTCTTTCACTGGAACTGTGAGTGAAGTGTCAACCCTTTTAAACCAAAGTGTGTTTTTGCTACTGACATCAATGTCTCTTGTTTTCTGCTACCTATCTCAGGACTGGTGAGAGTCTCTATTTGTTGTTGGGTTTTTTGTTTTTTAAGCCAATTTTCTCTCTGAGCTAGAGTGCTTTTCCAGAGAAATAAAGAGAAATTTTGTAGCCTGTGTTCAGCAGGAGATTGTAGATGACCTTAACAGTCATGTCTGGCCTTTGGCAATCTCAAAGATATGATTTGCCAGTTTCAAATATACTTTAAGTAAGTATTTCCAATTGAACGTAAGTTTTTATGACAACCTGTGTTTACTTTAAAGATAAAAATTTATTGTCTGGTCTTGCACTAGTAAAATATTTGGAGGGCCTTGGAGAGCACTGTAGCAGCAAACAGCATTCACAATTCCCCTGATGGGCTGATTTTACTAATAGCACACATTTGGTGAAAAGAACCTCTGATGTACCAGCAATGTTCCAAATGACAACATTAGTGCACCTGCAGGTTTTAATTGGTGCAAAAAAGGGGAGAATGTGAGGTACCAATTACTCTCTTGAAGCCCGAGAATCAAGGATGTTTTTGGCAAGGAGGCTTGTAATTCCAACATAAAATTGCACACAGCATGGAATAAACAGGGCCTGCATTATTTATCATGCATTAGGCAATTTTTGACTTGTAAAACTCATAGAAGCTGAGAGAGGTGAATCTTTGACACTGGACCTACTGCAAAGTTAATTATAAGTAATATGTCTATGTTGCAGATTTAAGGATGTACAAGCACTAGTGAAACATGGTAATTAAGTACCAGCTCCCAATCCAGGGAGTAATCTAAATATGGCAGTAATTGGGTAGTTGAAAAGAATGCATTGATGAGAAGATGATTATTACATGCTGGAGAATCTCACTGGTAATTTTAATCTTTTAAAATGAGCTGCACAAAATTCAGCTAATCTTTAACTTACATTCTCTAGCAAGAGAAGAGCCTGGTGGGCTGGAGACGAATGTAAATGACATTTCTTGCCTTATTCTAATAGTTTTTATAAAAAGCTGTGAATGACATCATAGAGTCGTAAGAACTTAATAGTGTCAGAATGTCTGTCATAGATATTGAGAGTATCCGGTCATCATGTCAAGGGAAAAGGACTCAGACCGATAAGTCCTTTTCATTAAGATTTGTCTTAAATGCAGTGAATGCCAAGACTTTCTGCCTGTGGGAATGAGGTGAGACTTTGCAATGAGAATTTCAGTTCCTCGTAGAGGAGTTTGCATGATGCTGCAAAATGGAGGGAACAGCCAGGATCTCTGGCTTTTATTTTAGGATGAGCAGGAATGAACTTTGTAGACCATGCTCATCACTGGTTCCTACTTGCTTCCTGTGGTGGGAAACAGCCAGGCTGGGGTCTTGCCAGTGTACCTGGTGGATGTGAGCAGTTCAGCAGCCTGTGGTTGGCTTTGGTAAAAAGTTAAAGTCTTTTTACCAGATCTTCAGGCCATGTTTCACCATTAGGAGTGTAGTGCCTGGCTGTTACTATAGGATGTAACAAGAGCCTGTTAGTGAAAGCAAAGTTTAGGAAAACAAAATGGGAGGGAGGTAAGTAAGTATCTCATGTTTAGTGCAAGGGCTGAAGTACTGTGTCTGTGCTTGTTTTACCTTATTATCCTCCATTTGGTAACCTGCTGTGTTGTCGGTGTTCTTCTCTGGCTGGGAGGGCCCTGCTGAGCCAGTCTGGATAAAATCACTCTCAGTGTTTCTTTTCAGCAATGACAGTGTTATTTATGGAGTTTAAGCTGGGGGGAAGCAGGTGAAGCCTCCATCTCTTAATTTCTATGAAAAAGCTGCATGTACCAAATGCTCTTGTCGATTGAGTATTTGATTTCCTTGCTAATGAGATGGGAATGTCACCGTTTTCATGTTGTAGAAACAATGTTCTGGGCTGGCTGAATGAACTAAGTGGCCTCTGCAGCTGTGGAAAAATCAAGCATAGCACCTGATGCAAAAAACCCTTGTGGACTTCCTTAGAAAAGGTACTTACATGGTGGTGGTGGCCCTTCTTCCTGCATTGCAGCTGTGGTAAGAGATCAGCCATACAGGCAAACTGTGAAGCTTGAGCAACTTCAGGGCCAAAGTTTTAACAGTGTTCAGCATTGTGAAACCCATCAGCAGTGTCACAGATGACATAAAAGCAGTGAAAGTTACCTTTGCTTTTCATGCAGAGGCCAAAACTGCCCAACAAGTGGGGTCGTGAGGTTGCAGGTACCTCCATGTTGCAACTCTGAGACACCCTGAGTGTGAGATTAAGTATCAAACTGCTTAGGTCTTTCAGGAACGTGACAGAAAACCTTCATGTGTATGTAAGCAGTGGTGCTGAGAACAGCAGTCCTTGGTGCTCTGCAGAGCTGTTCAGAGTAGCTCAGTGTTGAAATTAGGTCTTGTGTAAAGGTTGGGTTCCTATTTCTTAGCTTTGTGTGCATGAGAGCCTTAAATGCATCTTCTGCTATGTGGAGAGTAACTGGGTGTATCTCTACCTCATGCAAAAATGGGGGAGGTCAAACATGTTTAATCAGTATCACCTCATACCTAGCTGCAGGTTTTATTTCTAAGCATCATGTCTGATTATTCTGTAGGGTTGGTCTGTATTTAAAGTCACTGTATATAGCGGTAGTCTTACTAATATAACAGCAGACTAGCAAAAAATATGGAGGAATGTAACATGGGAAAGTTTGTGCTTATTTTGATTTTTTTTCTTGTCTTGTTACGCTTGTTAGTGGTCACTCTTGGTTTTTTCCAACCCACTAAGCTACAATAACAACTTCAAGGCAAAATAAAAGCTGTGTAGGACATGGCTACAAAAGGAACTAATTTTTGAATCTTACCTTGACTCCTGCTTTGCTCTGCTTGCACTATGTCTCAACAAAGGAGTTAGAACCTGCCTTTCTTGGCAGCCACACTGTGTGGCAGCAGCCTGGAGTTCGTGGCACACTGCTGTCCCCGAGGAGTTATGCTCTGGGGACTGGTGACTTGAACTGGGTCGGGAACTGTGAGGCAGCTGCATTAGTTTAGGATGCAGTACCAGAGACCAAGGAGATGGTAGAGTCTTGCAGAAGATGAGGTGCAGGGGGCAGGTGGTGTTGCTGGGCTGCAGTCCCTGCCAAGCAGATGCAGTGGCTTGCTGCTGAAAGGATTTGTGCAGCCATTTCTGGTTTAGTATGCTTGAGTTGGATACACAGAATAATTCAGGTTGATTTGGGCTACTGGCATTATTATTTTTGATAGAAATTAATTCAAACTTAAAGATGTGAAAGTTGGAGGCCTAACTGAGGCCAAGTGAACATGGGAAAGTTCTTGCTGCTTTCCACAGCCAGCTGTTCACCCTGCCTCCTTGCAGGAAGACAAAGAGATGATGGTTTATGCTGTGGACTGCCATGCAAAAGCATCCAAGGCAGAAATGAGGCTGGTTGCTGTTAGTAAGAGCCCTCCACCTGCCTGTATAACCTCCATCCTTCACTTGTAATGAAGCACTTCAGGAAAAGGGTGGTGGGACAAGAGACAGGATCTGCCAGAACTGGTCAGAAGGGAGCAGCTGAATTCAATTGCCTCTCCCACATCACACCTGGATGCTAGAGGAGACAGTAGTAGGGCCTGAACTGTGCACAGTGACCACGTGTCTCAGAAGGCTGTACGTGAATACTCTGCTTTTGCACTTGTGAAAATGGTCAGAATTTTTCCTAGGCTGTGCTGAGCTTTATAAATAATCAACTCATCAAGCTCTGAAGTGAAATAAAAACAATAGATTTTGTAATTTGGTAGGGCAGAAAGCAAGTGAAAACAATTCCAAAGAGAAAAGAAGACCCAAAAACGGCTGCCACACAAAATGTACTTGAATCATTTTATTTTCACTCAGTGTTATTTAGTTCTACTACTCAGATCTGAAGTGTGGCACAGTAGGAAGATCAGAATGCAACTGAGTAATGCCTAACAGTAATGAGACTTAGCTACAGCATGTCTTGTTAAATCTTTCTTGTTAATTGGGACAAGACAGCCTGGCTGCACATCATCGTGTTGAGATTTAGAAACAATCTATGGTAGTTACAGTAAAGAGGAACAGCAAGACACTGATAGGTGCAATTTTTTTAATTAAAAATGAGAACACACACATGTATGTGTTTAGACTCTGTAGTAGAGGAAGGATTTGTTACACCCTTTTGCCTTCCAAAGTAGTCATGCATTCCTGAAAATCAGTGTTTCTCAAACCTTGTGAAAGTGTGGCCTCTCTTTTTGCATCATCTGTCTTTATGCAACTATTAAATTGGCAGCAGCTCAGTTTCTCTGGGGGAGGGAAATCAGAAGGTTCTGTAATTACTGGCTGCAAGGGTTTATGGACACTGAGCTGTGTCCAGCAATTAAAGGTATTTAGCTGTTCCCTTCCTAACAAAAACACTTCCAGACAATAATTACAGCCTGCTTTGCACTTTTCTGTCCTCCTCAAGGATTCCCCTGGGCCCTCTTGCAACTCCTCAGGGTACTGTTGCCTGGAATTTGAGAAATGCTCCTGTAAATCAAACAGGAACACGGGATAATACCTAATTTATGCAAAGCTGCTTTGCAAATAAGGTGCACCTTATGCTTTGAAGACTTTCCATGCACTGGATACTTTCTTTTCTCACACTTCTGTTAATCTGTGTAGCATGGCTTATTCACACAGTATTTCAGTATGGCTGCATGCAGTATATAAGTCCGTGATGCTATGTTGCTGTTGAGCATTAGCACCTGCATAACATGTTAAAGAAAAATAACAGACTTGTTGGAAAAAAAGAATCAGATTTAGCTCTAATGTTACAGCATGTGGTACTGTCCTTTTATGTATTCATTGTTTCTGTTCATAGTTGCCTTTTGCTATATGTTATATATCAAATTTCAATTAGTTTGCATGCAATCAGCTGTTTAGTTATGGCAGGAAAGAGATGTCTTGTGTGCTTTTCACTGAGTTGTATTAATATTTCCTACTGTATTCATTTGTGATTCTAACCGTTCCGGGGAAGGAACGTTAAACAGGTTGTATTCATTGTTCTAGGATTTACAAGAACCTGAGATGAAGTGGCACTGTGTGTTTTTTAGGATATCTTCCAACCCTACCCATGCGAAGGCCATTAGCTGAAGAACACCTGTCCTGTAGTATTCTTGTGTAGAAGTTAGAAAAATAAACATTTGAAGGTTGCTTATTACATTTGAAAGAACCTAAACCCATGTGCAGCTTCCTCACCTAACTCTGTCTTTATTTAATTCTCAGAAGCGCGTGACCCTTGTGCTAGGAGTGCTCCTTACTGCTCCTCAGACAGGCTTTGCTGAGAAGCGGTGTCTTCCAGGGCCATGTCTTCTTGGCTGGCCCTCCTGCACTCCAGGTTCCGACTTATGAATATGGCGTGGGCCGGACCTGCCTCTCGCTGTGGTCTGGGTTCTGCAGCATCGCTCGCTTCACAGGTCTCAGCAAGTTGCTGGGAAGAAAGAAAGAAAAAGTCAACTAGTTTATGAAATTTCTAAGTAACGCTTCAGCTATTTTTTGAAGTGACAAGTGAAAAAAAGTTAAAAATTGATGTAGGAATGTCATTCTGTGAAACTCCATGGGATTCTTAACATGCATTATTCACAAGGGACTTCTGAAGAGGTACTTGTCACACTTTGTGTAACGCATAAATTTGGAAGGAAAAGTGGACCAGGAGCTAGAGGTTTAGTACCACAGACGTACATGTATAGAGAGCTGTAAAATAATTTGGATTGAAAAGGACTTCTGGAGGTCATCCAGTCTAAACCGCTGCTCCAAGCAGGGCTGACTTCTGAATTGTTAAATTGGCTTGCTCTGGGGCTTGCTTTATACACCAGATTTTAAATCCAACTTACAAAGAAACCTTTTCATCAAAACTGGAATGCAATTATCAGTCTGAAAATGTTAAGTGCAGTGCCACGCCACCGTAAGGAGTCCATTGGTATAAAAGCATTCCAGAACTGTGCTGTATTCATGTTTAAATGACACACTTCCTCATTACTGCTTTGAATCAAACAGCCACCTGGACTCTGAGCAGTTACTTCGGCCAGGATTCACCTCATCTAAATTTAACCATGTAGTCTTAAGTGTGTCATTTAGGCTGCCAGTGCTTGGCAGAGAGATACCAAGTCTCCCAGGGGAAAATTTCTTCCTAATAGCTTTGAGGATGAAGTGGATTGGCCTCTCCATTGAATACAGGAGCCTCACCAACAATCTACTGAGACTTCATGCCCAAATTTTAGATGGCTTAGAGTTAGACAAGGTGAATCCTACCATTAGTACTGAGTATTGCAGGCTGGCTGAGTTCTTGCAAATTATGCTGGAATTATGCCTTGTCATTTGATATGGTCAAATGTATGTGTGTGTAGAAATAATATTAATACTCATTACAGTCACAAAGCAGGATTGGACTCAGATGAGTATGTTCAGTCAACTCCTGTTGAAGTTCATGGCAAAACTCTAGGGAAATGTACTATACGTGGTATTTTTGGGTTGAGAACAAAGTACACACAGCCTAAGAAGCTTTGTTCACTTGGGGTTTGGAGAGTTCTTTGGAAACTATGGAAGTTATACACAGTTCAGAATGATAGTAACAGAAAAGTGGTTTGGATTTTCCATATCCACAGTCTTCCCTGTTTGCCAATTTGGTTTCCATTTTGATAGGCCAAATGTGAAAGTGTCTAATTATGTTGTCTAGTCACAGTCACCCTTCATTCTCTAGCCCATCTTCTCATACTTCTCTAGTGCTGAGGTCAAATTTTCAAAGTTCAGGATATCAACTGTTGGCAACCAAAGTTAAATGAATATACTTACATAGACACAAAAAACATAACACTACTACATGCATTGAATTTTCCAACGAAGATGGCAATGGCACTGGAAGCCTACTGGGAATAAGTCTGGAAGTTCTTTGTGTGTTAGAAAATGCTGAATCACAGGGCATGTGGGTTTCCTTTGGTAAATATTTCCTATAGGATTCCTTTCAGCAGCAAGGTTTCAGGTCCTGGATTGAATTTCTGGTCAGAGAGGGGACAGAACAAGTGCTCTATTCAGGGGAACCATTCCTCTTCCTACAAAACTTTAATTCCTGCATAAGCAGGAAGGAGGGAGCTATTTAGCCTGCTTATGATGGTACTTATCACCTGGGCTGCAGAAAAGGGAGACTTAAATCCCTGGTTTGAGTGAAAGAAAGGGCGACTTTGCCCCAGTTTGCAATTTCAGCTATGCGAGTAACAGCCAACCTGTCAGTTACTTATAAATGCTCTCACTCTCATATACAGACTAATATTAAACAGTCTCATTTGCATTGTGATGCAGCAAAATCCAAAGCAAATACCAAGATCCTGGCATTGTTTTGGAAAAGAAACTATTTTCTGAGCAGTGAGAAGGAAGAAACCAAGTGGTGGTGAGGACAGTTCAAGAACAGGGTGGGAGAGTAATACAGGAGTTCACACTTAGTGCTGCTGTTTTGGCTTCAGCCTTACCCGAGCTGTCTGACTTGCTGCTCTGGCAGAAGGACCCAAGGCAATATTCATACTGCTGGATGACTGGGTGTCACTGGTGTTACCTCCGTCAGCGGCTGAGAGCCCAGAAATCACCAAAGCACTTGAGAAACTTCTCTTGCCGAACAGCAGGCTGAGAGTTGAGCTGGTGGAAGAGGCCAGACTGGACCTGAGCATTGCTGCAGCTCGGTCCTGCACAGTCAGCTGGCCAGCAACAGGAACAGCAGGGGACTGGGAAAACACAGATGTTGCCGAGTTGTGGAATGACAGCTGACTACTAGAAAGCCTTTGGGCAATTTCGTGAGCAGATGTAGATGTTTGGATGAAAGGCTGGCGGCTTTCTACAATTGGTCCAGAGTGACTTGAAGCTGGGGGCCTTTGGTTTAAAGCAGCGTGTGCCTGGACAGACTGACTCCTGGGTTTTCTCCTGCCTGTAAAAGAAAGATTAATATATTTAAGTAAGTGGCATTCTGATGAACAACATGCTATTGACAGTGTCCCATGCGTACGTATTACTGTTGGTATATTACCACTGGTTTTACCAGCATAAGAATCCTGAGAATAACAGGAGTAACACACTGCCACATCTATGAATTTTTATGTTTTCCACTGCAGGGTTCTGAGTTTTGGTCAAAATAGCCTCAGTGGTTCTGTACTGAGTCAAAAGAGAGGGACATGAGGAAAGATCCCAGAGAAAGTGCTCTCATGACCTATTCTGCCACATACATTTTAATCAGCCCAGTGAATGATTATGCAGCGCGTGGCTGTAACTGTTTCCTTTTGACAACCACACTAATGTAGGGGATGTTGAACAGCTACCTTGAATGGCTTGGTGTAATTAAATGCAACAATAAACAAAAAAAAACAGTGGCACATTAAGCAGAATTATTCTTGCATATGGGGAGAGAGAATTTTAAAATTCAACCAAGTGGAAGAATACAGCATTTGAGCCACAAGAGAGTTTTTAAGACTAGTAGTAAACTCTGTCAGAGTTCCAAGAGTGATATTTACAGTACATCACAGATTGAGAAGATGTGAATGCTTCTGGTTAGGGTAGACTACTGGAGGTCTGAATGAGACCCACCGAAGATTCTTGTCCCATTCTGTGAAGCATCTCAATGCAACCACTGCTGGATACAGAGAGTAGATCCGCTATGCTATTCTGCCATGCCTAGACAAATTCTTCCTGTACGTATACATCTCCATATCAACACCTTATGTCATTCAAGCAAATAATTCTGTATTTCTTACACTTGCATATTTAAGTAGCCACAGAATGACAAATCATAAAATACTGTCCAGTGAACCTACCAGATAGATACCTGCCTGTACCCAGGCATTCTGCAAATGGCAGGCAGTGGGCTGGAATGTGCCACAGGCCCCAGAAGAGTTTACTGTTTCTGCAGACAGGCTCTAACTCAGGCTTACACAGCAAATACCCAGTCACGCGAGTGCATGCTTGGCTTTTTTGCTTTCCAGGAAACTCCAAACGTTTAACACAAGCTGGCATTTTGGTTTCCTAGCTATAGCTGTGGGGTAGAGAGTTGATGCCAGAAAATCTGTTGAGAGCCATCAACACAGAAACAAGTTTTCCTGGCAGGCATTTCCAGGCTGTTGGTAATACTTTTTTTTTGCTTTGGTTTTCCCCAATACCCGAACTCCTCCAAACACTGAATTTTTGCTGGCATAAAGGAATATAAATCTCACACTGTCTTGTAGACACATGCCTGCTGAATTCATGGAGGTTCCAGCAATGCAGAATTTCATATCCAAGCTATTTACATTATACAGCTGTAACCACAGACCTGCTTTTCAGGGGCTGGTATCTTTACCCCCATTTTTCAGATGCTGAAGTAAAGAGAATTTAGGTAACTTGGCACAGAGTCAGATAAGCAGAGCTGGGCTAGGACATAACTGGGGTTCCTTAGCTGGACTAAAACCCAGTTGGTTTGGCAAGTATTGGACACTTTCACACCTCATTTACAATGTATCTTTAGTTCCACTTCTATACTCCAACCAATAAAAAAATAATTTTCCTAAGATGGCATGCAAAGCAGCATTCTCTGTAATGAGAGCCCCAAGATCTCTGCTTGAGAGCGATAGGACGGACGCACATGGCTCTTGGAAGCACCTGGACAATACTCTCAGGCACGTGATGTGATTCTTGGGGTGGTCTTGTGCACAGCCAGGAGTTGGACTTTGATGGTCCTTGGTGGGTCCCTTCCAGCTCAGATATTCTATGGTCCTGTGGCTCCTGTGTACCACGCTGCCAGTGTCCTCTGCCCTTCAGCTGTGATCAACAGGGAGGGGAGGGCACGTGCTGTGATGGGGGTCAGGCCTGGCTGCCGTGCTGGCAGCTGTGCACACATCTGGCCTCCGCAGGGATTCAGGTTTCTTCAAACCCTGGGATTTGGTTTAACTGCTTTGGTTTCTACATCTGATGGTTATTTTAATACATTACCTTCTTTAAATAAAAAGAATGGATTGGAATTAGGAACAGAGGGGCTGCGGCGTGTAAGTTTGTGCAGGGGCTAACGTGGCCAAACATCTGTTTGTGATTTAAATTGCCAAGCTGACCCCTGTCCAAAAGTATTCTATATTCATCCCAAATGCAGTGGTTATGGCACTGGACAGGAGACCACCCGCGTCTACACGTAAATAACTCTGTCCCTGCAAACACTTATGAAAAACAAAGACTGTTCTGTAAACTGCATTATGAAATAACGACACTTTCAGGGAGAACCCCACACGTTTCCAGTGTTCCTGATTTCAGTCGCACTTTTATAAAGGGCTTTCATTGCATTTTGCAGACTCAGTGGCACCAGGCTGCAAAACAAAATACAAAATAGGAAAAAATTAAATGCACTTGATTCATAGGTTATAAGTCTAGAAGGAATTCCTATGATCATCCAGTCTGCTGTCCTATATAGCATGGACCAGAGAACTTCCTGGAATTAATTCCTGTGTGGTATTATTAATTACTACTGTGATTTTTAAAAATGCATTCAGTATCTCCAGCCATGGAGAATCCACCTTAAGCCTTAGTCATTTGTTTTACTGTTTATTTACTCTCTTGGTATTAAAAATGTGCTCTTGATTTCAAATCCGAATTTGTTTATAGCCTTGTTATATCCAGGTCTGCTCAAATCAATAGTCTTTGGTCACCTTTCATTGCCCAGGTAAGTACTTACAGACTACGATCAAGGCATCTCTTACAACACCAATTGTTTGAAAGCAATGAATCTTTCACTACAGGACTTATTTCCCCGATCTTTGATCATTTTTCAGCTCTTCTTTGAAGTCCTTTCAAACTAAAAATGTCCTTCTTAAATTAGGGCACTAGAAGCGTGCATGGTAGGCCAACGCTGTCCTGAATCAAAGTCAGACTGACAGACAGGCACTATGCAGATCACCCCAGTCATTCTGGTTTCTAACAACAGGCATAGCATAAGTTCTTTCCCGGTGCTCTGGTATTGCCTTAGTGTCCTGATGCTTACTGAAGGTCAAACAGAACTTGCTTTTTAACCAGCTCTCTTAAAAACCTTCTTGAATTAGTCATTTGGATTTGCTGAATTAAGCTTCAATAGCCACTCTTTCATGTTGTTTGTAGCTGTTAAGGATGGATGGAATGGTTTCATAAAAATAGATTATCTGCATTTTTCCCACTATAAACCAGACATTCCTTTTCTCATTTCTACATATTGGCAACTCTAACTTTCTTGATCTAGTGACAGATCAAGACCACTGTTAGGATTTCTTTTGCTTCTTAATAGTCTTTAAAAATAAACAGTCACAAACCCACTTTCATCTTTTTGTCCCTAATGGTCCTAGCCAAAACCTTCTTGTTTCATTCTCTATCAACAGCATCTCAGGAGTGAATACGGATTTGCATTTGCTGTTTTCCACTTCCTCGCGTATGTTATGCATTTCTTCTTTTTACCAGAAGTCAAGTTGCTTTTCTTAACTTTCTCTCTTGATAGTGGTTTTCTGGGCACCCAATATGTTCTTTTAAACAACTCACAATTAACTTACTTTACTGTATGGTATGCGCAGGATAATTATTTCACAATTAACTTTGCTGCTCTGATTATTCTAGTGTCAAGTTATGAGTATGCACATGGGGATTCCTCTAACACTAGACTCAGTTAAAAGCAGCAGTTATTTTATTCTTCCAACATGATTTATATTCAGGGCACGATTTTTTCCAGTCTTGTCCGTTATCTTTAACGATAGGTCAAAAGGATTAACTGGAGACAAACAAGTGTCATACCCCTCTAGTTCTCCGCTTTAATTTATACAACAATAGCACAAACCTGTTGAAAGGTTGAGCTAATTGGCTTTACATTAAAAGTTCTGATCCCAGAGTGATAGATTTCACAGTGACTCACTGACAAACTTAAGAATCATAGAATAGCTTGGGTTGGAAGGGACCTTAAAGATCATCTAGTTCCAACTCTCCTGCCATGGGTAGAGACACCTTTCACTAGACCACATTGCTTAAACCCCCATCCATCCTGGCCCTGAACACTTCCCGGGATGGGGCATCCACACCTTCTTCTGGCAACCTGTTCCAGTGCCTTACTACCCTCACAGTAAAGAATTTTTCCTAATATCCAATCTAAAACTACTCTCAGTGTAAAGCCATTCCCCCTTGTCCTTTCACTACATGCCCTTGTAAAAAGTCTCTCTCCATCTTTCTCGTGGGCTTCCTTCAGATACTGGAAGGCCAGAATTAGGTCACTCCAAAGCCTTCTCTTCTCCTGGCTCAACAAACCCTATTCTCTTCACCTTTCCTAATAGGAGAGGTGCTCCCCTCCTTTGATAATCTTGGTGACCCTCCTGTGGACCTGCTCCAAGGGGTCAATGTCCTTCCTATGCTGGGAACCCCAGAGCTGGATGCAGAACTCCAGGTGGGGTCTCACCAGAGCATAGAGGCAGAATCACCTCTCTCGCTGGCCACACTTCTTTTGATGCAGCCCAGAACACAACTGGCTTTCTGGGCTGCAGGTGCACATTACCAGCTCATGCCCAGCCTCTCATCCACCAGCACCCCTAAGTCCTTCTTGACAGGGCTGCTCTGGATCTGTCCACCCCCCAGCCTATACTGATACAGGGGGTTGCCCTGATCCAGATGCAGCACCTTGCAGCATGTTGGGAGCACTTCTCGAGCTTGTCCAAGCCCCTCTGGATGGCATCCTGTCCTTCAGGTGTTTCAAACACACCACACAGCTTGGTGTCATCTGCAAATTTGCTGAGGGTGCACTTGATCCCTTTGTCTGTGTCATTAATGAACAACACCGGTCCTAGTATGGACTCCTGAGGCACACCACTTGTTACTGATGACCATCAGGACTCCAAACCATTGACCCTCTGAATGTGACAGCCCAACCAATTCCTTATCCTGACTTCTACAGTGTGAAGACCAGTAGTTCTACCCTGTGAATATGTCTGAAGTACTTTTGAATCCATAATTTGAGAAGGGCTCAGCTGTTAGTTGACAGAATGATTGGCAACATTTAATTTTCACTTGGTAACTGCTTTATAGACAGAAGAAGCTATTTTCCATTTGTTTGTTTTCCACATACGCTGATGAACAGCCAAACCAATTCCTCAAATAAATTGTCATGGTCCTACCAAGATAATTAAGATTTTTGCATAGTTTCATTCTGCTGTTCCCAGCCAACAATAAGCAGAGGTTCACTGATACGGGCTCCCTGCATCTCTCATGCACTCTCTCCCATCTGCATTTCTGTCTGGCATTCTTAGTGGCACCTGCTAGTCCAAAAATTACACATTATGGAGTTATGACAGGGGAAGCTTTGGTGAATCACATTTGTCTTATACCCTCCCAATAAGTACTTGGAATAGCATCAGGAAGCCATCTCCTACATGTTCTTGGTCATTAGGAAAGAAAAAATGCTCTCTTACTAAAATTAGTTTTCCACTGGATTTGAGCACACCCCAAAAGCATCTGCATATGCAGCTCCTCAGGAGAAAGATACAGAGAAAGACAAGTAAGTTTTGCACATACCTGCCCGCTGGTGCACCTCTTGAGATGAAGCTTGTAACTGAGGGGTTCCATCTCTGGTGGGCTGCGAGCTACTGGTCTGGCTTGAATTGCCTGTGTAATTGTTGCTGGCTGAAGACCCCCCTCCACTATCCACCTCCTCTGCATTACCTCTCTCGTGGTGAGCTGCTGCGTGGCAGTCCTTCCGCATTCTGTTTGCGGGAACACACGCATGGTCAGCCACTTGTTACACATGAAAATTTGAGTCACCAGTGTTAGGTGCCCTCAAAACACGCAACTGTTCTCTCTCACACCACTGCAGGTCTTGTGACATTTTATGAGATGACAAAGATGATGATGTGGTAAGCTTACTTGGAACAAAACTGCATACAACACAAAGCAAATCTTTCCTTGTCTGCGTTAAGTAGCTTTGGAACCCTGCAAGAACTTAGGGTTCTTTATCCAATGTTACAGTAGTCTCTAAAGATCAATTTTTGCATGAGGTAACCAAGTTGCAAAGAGAAATGAGAGGGATGAGCAGCATGGTGGGAAACTAGCATGGTAATGAGATTTACTCTTGACGTTTTAATGTGGGTCTTGGCATGCGACCTGGCTCCCATAGTCTCTCCATGGTACCCTGCCTCTCCTCAGCTCCAGTGGTAATAGGGCAGGTGGAGAAAATGAGACAAGGGAGTTTTTTGCTGTCTGAAAAGTGCACATAGGAACAAGAGATCAGTGTGCCAGATACTGATCATGCATGCCTGGGAAGTCAGGCAGTTTTGGTGAATAGCAAGTACATTTTTAGATGTGTTTTGGTCAAGAACAATGACTTGGGGATGATTATACTGCCAAAGCTTTGGAGCATAACCCACTGGTACATTTACTCATGTTCTGACATGTCAGAGTTACAGAAAAGATATTTAGAAGGCATAAACTGTAAAATTCCATGGAATAAGGGAAATGTCTGTAGTGTTAAGTGATCTGAATGAATCATGTTGAACATATAGAAAGCTTTGGCATGAATGAGTTAATGAATGTTTTTTCCTGCTCTATCTGCAGTACTGTTTTGTTATACTATGAGTTATCCGCAATTAAATTTTTTTTACTCATAGATAACAGTATAGAATTACTGTCTCTTAACAGAAAATACAGTGAAACCAAGACTTGCAGGATCTCTATCGGCATAGCCAAAATTTAACACCTACCTTAACCATTTGGATTTGAACCACTTTTTAATGTTGTCCAAACTGACAGGTCCCCCCCAAATGTTCCTCAGTTGGCTGTGTGTCCCGAGGTACGAGGTGGTTAAAGGGGAAACATACATTGGATATCCCAGCGGCTGATCGCATGAAGAATTAATTAAGTTCCGCAAGACCTGTTTATTGTTCTGGATGCTTCCTCTCTCCGGGTTACAATTGCGTAAGAAAATCAGTTCCTGCTGCTGCCCAGCCCAAAGCCCTCTGACGCACTCCTTGTTGACCTACAGGAAAGTTAAAAACATGCGGATCATATGAAAACATTTTCTCCTTAAGATGCAGAACTACAGTATCCAGGTAGAAGGGCAGTGGTTGTGTGTGCAGACACCTCATGGCTTTGCACCAACAGCTTTTATGAACTTTTGCAGCTACTCCCTGGTAAAGCCTGGAATGTTATTTCAGGTACATGAACATGTGTGTGCAAAACAGAAGTGAACTGCAAAGAGCTCTTTTAGCCTCCAGTCTCTACTCCAATAACTACAATTGACTTCTCCTTTCGACCAGGTGACTCAGAAATAATATTAGTTACCACAGCCCTAAATTACTGCAATATTAGAAAGATGTTACATGTACCTTGATCACCTTGAAGCTCAGGTAGCTTTTGTGGAGCATGATAACTTTATATTCATCTGCTCCTTCATCTACCACGTGTCTCAGGGTGAGCAGCTCCTCTCGGTTGGAGAGCACAGCGCTGCGCCAGGCTGGGTCCCCTTCGTGACAAATCACCACCTTTTCTTCAAAGCATTGGATCGCTTCATATAAAACTGCTGGGTCCTCGTACTCATCCGGGCAGGTGAACTGGTCCTGGTAGTACAGGAAAGAGTATCGAAAAGGTCAGGTATATCTGTGAAAACACAAAAACTATTAACAATAAACAAAACCCTGTTTTTCAAACCGTTGCCAGCTGCCCCCTCCACTGACTTGCCGTTTGATGGAGCGTGTCTTTGGGAGGTAGAACAACTAATTTAACAGTAATATAGAAACATACGATTTTTGCTTTATTGTAACCTGTTCTGCTCTCATGTCTCCACTGGACAAAAACACTTGGAGAATGCCACCTTACCCACTTTTTTTAATGCAGTGTGAAACCATGGGAGGCAGAGCTTTTGGGTAAGCGGGAGGGCGATTGGAATCACTGAGGTATTCCACAGTTCTTGTGGAAATCTTTTTTTTTTATTCACAAGAGACCACCAACAATAGCTGGGACAGGGAATCCATCAGCGGATACCACAATATTGTAACTTCAGCTATCCCGCAGCACCACGGCCAGCGATAACATCATAAAATTATTGTTTCACAGTATCAGATAGGAATTCACTGCAGTTTGGGAACACTCAGAACAATTATAAATACAAGTCATTATAAAAGCACATGATACTAAATCATAACATGCCAGAGTAAGAACAAAGTCAACTCCATGCTACACAGGGCTTGACCTGAAATCAGCAATTAAATCAGTATAATCAATATATTTCCTTTCAATCTACAAACAACCGTATTTATCCATGCAAGTAAAACATAAGACTGTCACTTTTGTTTTGATGAAAAATGCAGGGTCAAGATCTGCCAAATGAATGGTTTCAAATGGGCAGCCAGGGGATACAGAAAAGAAGATCAAGTGAATGCAAAATAAATGCCAAGCTTTTCCATCTTGGTGAGGAATGTTTCTCAGAAAATGCAACAAGTACTCCATTTCCCACTTTTTCTTATTTTTTTTTCCTCCTCCTTAGGACAGTTGCTAAGGTTTTCTGTGTCTTCCTAAGAATACAGACATGATAGTAGAAGTTAAAAAAAAGCAAATAAATAGAGACCCAACCTGGTGTAGCTTCAGTGACATTCGGATTGCTGGGGCAACAACCTTATGCAGTAGATCCATGTCTGCAAAGACCCACTCATCTTTTGCTGATATCCGAAAGTCTCCTTTGAACAGTGCATGCAGCCCATAAAGAAAAGAGTCCAAGCTGTAAGAGAAAGGCAGCAGTCACTCCCAGAAGTCATTCCTGTCTCACCAAGCTGGATCTCTGTCAGCTGCTGGCCACATGCTGACCTGCGCGGTGGCCGGTGGCCCTCTGGCACAGGGTGAGAGTGCTTGTGGTGGGCATAAAACAGGGGTTGCATCACTTATTTCCTTGGGTAGGTGGTTTTCTTTCTGCTTGTGCTGTAAATAACTGGCCATGAAATGAATGGGGCACCTGGAATGAAGGATGGCCTCAGGATGGGTAACTGAGTCACAGGGTGCCTCAGGGCGCTGCTTCTCTGCAGCTGTGCCAAAGACACCAGGTCAAAGAGTGCCAGCTGCACTCCCTATGCAGGCAGCATGAGCTGTTCCCTTATTTGAAAGTTTATTGATCAGTTCTGTTAGCAGTTCTCCTTGTAAGGTGAAAAATAATATTTTTTTTTAAAAAAAGAAAGCTGTGGAAGATATTTTCAGCAAGACTAAGACCTTTGCAATGAAACTCAAACCTAAATATGAACATTAAAGCAGATGTACTGAGAATACAGTTTCAGGAACTGTTCGGCAAACCAGATGAGAGCACAAATCAAACAACAGGCATTTCATACTGAAACAACGAGCCCTAAAGCAAATACACTCTAGCTTTCTCTTTTCCAACCTAAGAAATGAGATGCATCCAGTTCTGCCTGGCCTTGGATGATGGTTTGCCTGGACCTGAGACTTAAGCACAAGGTAAAACGTTAAAATCAAGTAGTTATTAGGAAATGGTTGCATGAGGGCTTTGTGAAGGGAAACGACCAGCCTTCAGTTTCAAGCTGCACCCTGAATTACGAGCTTCCCACGCCACCACCACAGCCACTTGTATAATGCCTGTAGCAGGACTGCTGTCCTAATGCTGCTCTGACAAGCGATCTCAGAATAGAAGAAAACAGACCCATCTGTTAAAAACAGGCATCTCTTGCAAACCCACAGGACATGGCTTCATCTACCTGCCAAGATTTTACTCAGTCTTACAACAGTTCTTTTTTAGATTGTAAAGGCTCTGAGGAGAAGCTGCATTAAGATGTTAGTGGTTTTCATTACTACCCAGCCATTCTCCAGAGAACACATAATCTTTCTACATAATTGAGCTTTCTTGTTTTAGAAAAAGAAAAAAATCTTTTAAATATTTTCTCTGAGAGAGGGAGAAGAGAGATTAGAAGATTGTTTGGCCTATCTTCAGCTCAAAGGCATTCTTATTTTGCTCTTGGTGGGTAGCATGTTTTAGAAATTAAAATGCAAATATATATGTTGTTCCCAGAAAAACAGCTGGATACTGATTTTCTCTGCAAAAACACTGTGTAATACAAATCAACTAATCAGTGAGACCAAGGCCAGTCAGGAAGGCAGGGCTGCTGTCGCTGCTGGGAACATGAGGAGTACAGGGAAGCTCTTGTGAATTCTTAACTGTTTTGCATTTATTAGTACCAAGTTACGTGTTAAAACATGCTGATGTGAGACAGGCACTTACACTCAGACCTTCAAAACGTTCGAGCACTGATTTCAGTGGGAGTTATTATGTGTCTTCAAGGAGCAGGTCCTGATCCCCACTGACTTTCAATCAATCATCTCCACAGTTCAGAAAATGATGATATACTCAAACCCTGCTTAATAACTAAGAAAGCCCTAGAATAAACCAACTGGGGAGGGGCGGGGGGCGGAGGGAGGAAGTGGGTGCAGCCAGTCTGGTGAAATACGTGACTATCGTCTCCTTTGAAAAGGCTAGACATCAGGAAGGGTCCATTCACTTGCCCACCCACTAGACAACATCAGCATACACAACTGAATTCTTGCCTGGAAAAAACACTTCTGTACTGAAATATTCTTGCCAGGACCAAACTGCAAAAAGTCCCTTGAACTCTGCACCTAATGATGATCCTACAGTATAGTTTTTCCCCACATAACTCTCCCTGTATTTGCTCCGAAAAGTTGGCTGGGATGAAGGGAGAAGTAGGGAGGAGAGAGAACTGGTTTTTACATCATTAGAGGCTCTCAGTGCCAAATCTGAGCACCAGAGCAGACAAAGAGTTTGCATTCACATGAGTGTGTCTTACAGGCATCAGCACATGCTAAACGGGCCGCTGTGAACAGCAGTATGTGCTGGAAGCACAGCCAGGACTAGGACAGCTGCGCAAACTGCAGCCGAGTATCAGCAGAGGGAAGCATGTACAGCTCTCACTGGGCTTAGTTAGGGGAGGCTGATCCATTTCTCATCCCTCTACATAATAAGTTCTCTAGCCAGCATTTTTAAGAATAAACATGACTGCTACAAGGAGCAAATCAGTGGCGGCAGTAGTTGTGAGAGGCTGAGAGTCAATTATTTAATGTATCGTATTTTCCACCAGAGCAGTCTGGAGGAGATTGCTGTATTCACAAAACCATGGGCATCTTTTATTCTCCTGCCAATCGTAATGAGGCTTTTGGGTGCATTCTGCCTATAATGTGACACTATCTCAAGCCATTACTTCTGTAACATGCAGCCTTAATCCATACAAGATACGGTTCTCATTATTCTTCCCATTGTTATGCTCTCTCCTGAAGACACTAATGAGATTACAACGAAGCTGTAAAGTCAACTGCTTTGATCTCAGGCCTAACTCAAGGTTGTTGCTGCTTTCTTGGCCCAGTTTTAACATACCCCAATTAGTAATCTGCTGCAGTTACAGGCTCATTCAAAATATTTTAAAAACTAGTCAAGGTAAAATCACATGTCAAGGAAACAACATTAATCTGTAAGAGACATAACTACTATTTCTGGCAACATTTCTAACCCTTTGAGCTAACAACCTGAAAAGCTGCTGTCACAACTGTGAGCTATTTTAGAACAAGACTAGTAGGTGCATGGGAACCATCAGCCCCTTGAACGTGCAGAAGAGAGGGGATTAAGCAGTGCCCTAAATACCAGAGGGAGAAGAACAGTGCCAAAGCAAATACTCCCTCCTACTGCACCCCTTATGCTACTGAAACTAAAAGCATTTAATGCAAACCTGAAAACAGTATGAATGAAGACTAATGAGCTAGTGAATACCTCTGTGTGTATTTTGCACACCAAAACCCATCCTCTCTCTGCAGTTTGTAGACCTTCTCCAATGTTAACTGTAAGTCTGTTTAAGAAATTAAAAAACACTCGTGTCTGTGAGCCAGTGATGACCTGAAATATTTTTAGTGGTAGCCCTTCTAATTTCATATTTTAGATGACAGTGGTTGTGAGCTGAGAGTCAAACTTTCCTTCCCTGCTGCTCTGCTCACCTGTGGCAGACAGCAAGCTGCACTGTCTGCTTGAACTCCCACTAGCAGTGCAGCATCACCAGCAACACTGTGGCACCATGCCCCATGCCATCTACCTCCTTCTCACCCCTCAGATGCTGGGCAGTGCAATGGGATGCCCAAAAGGGAAGGAGCAAGTGAGAGAAGCTGCTTCCATGGGCTTCAGCACAGCGGTTCCTCCAGGCAGAGGCATTCCTTGGAATGAGCCTCTGTCCACTCTGAGTGATAACGCCCAGAAGGAGCTCAGGGAACCTGGGCAGCCAGGCTTGGTAATGTTGGACATATCTGATGAGATATTTTTACATTTTTCCAGAAATGTATACTAAACATTTATTTACTGGTAGATTTAGTGGCTGAATAGAATTATTCTGTAATTTTTTTACAAATACACACCTAAACATAGCACTCACATTTGAATAAATGAATGGTAATGTCATGTCATTCTTCAAATTGCATTTTGTGCAGGGTGCCTCCTACTGACAGTTTAAAAGAGCAAATGATTTGCATAGCAATGTTCTGCCTTCTTAATGAATGCATTTATTGTGCAATCTAGTGTTAATGTTAGGTTTCTACTGACATTTACATGAGCAGGTACACTGAACAATTATTTACATACATTATATAAGAGCATTTAAAATCTTGGTTTACACAGTGACATTTACTGATTAATAGATTAGACAAAATCATGTGTAAATGAGTGCAAATTGATAGTTTACATACACAATGTAAACTTGACTCTCAATTCTGCAATGCACAGCTCAGTGTAACATTACCCTTGCTTTACTATTTCTGCACAGCAGTTGGATGACTGTCTCTCCTGCAAGACACAGAAAGGGCCAGACTTAGTTCAAAAAATTAGTAGAATAAGTTTCCTACTACCTGCATAGTCACCCCTGAGAACAAAACACGAACCACAGAGCACAGATTCTTGATTAGTTTGCTCACACTGAATACCTGAAAAGCTTCATATAAAGAAGGGTGCATTGCCTATCTGGGCATTACATCTCCAGCTCATCGTGAAATCTCTACTGATGTTGTACACAAGATGCTTTGCAGCCAGAATTAATAGGAAGTCCTGAGATAATTCAAGGTAATTTCTCAGTGCTTACTTAGAGTAATCTAAACCTATGTTTTTGCAATCCAGCATTACAAAGTGTATATTAGAAGCCCTGACCTCTGACAAAATGAGCCAACTCCTGACAGCCATAGAATCACAGAATGGCCTGGGTTGGAAGGGATTTTAAAGATCATCTAGTTGCACCCCCCATACTTGCAGTACATCCCCCACACTCATGCACACAGCTGGCTGTGGATCTGCCTGCTCTGACCATTCCTGAAGAAAACTAAAACCCTCTTCAGCACCAGCAAGCTCCAAAAAGGTCCCCAGAATATCCTGACACCTTTTTAAGGAAAAGGACTGCAAAGCATCACCTCAGGAATGGTTCCTCCAGCTTCTGAGGACCTTAAGTACTTCTCCCCCATCAGCCCAAATGCAGTCCTGCAAGCAGCCTGAGGGCTGGGGACGAGGACCAGCAATAATGCTCCAAATTATCCCTGGTGAGAGCTGCTGTATCTCTGTCAAACACAGAGAGAGGGGAGGGAGACCTAACTTCAGTGCCTGAAGCTAATTGTCAGGAGCATCTCCTTCTGGCCTCATCAGTGTTGCACATGTTGGACAAAGTGTCCTTCCCCCTGCATGCTTCATAATTGCATTCCTATGGGAGTCTCGCTGACTTACTGCTTTGTTGTGTTTAAATTACTTGTGAGGATCTGTATGAAGCCATAAACACAGTAAGTAGGGTTAGAACTTCCCTCTGTGCTCAAGTGACTGTGTTTGGGGGACTTCTGTTGAGAAAGGTCTTGGTGTTGGGGGTAGCATATCCACCTTGCACCTTAGTTAATAATTCCTATTAAATTGCTTTTGTATAGATATATACATTCTGTAAGACAAGAATAAATGTATTTCACCAAGCTACAGTCATGCTGCAGCAATTTATAACTTCAATCATTCTACTCAGATTCCTTTTCTTTTTCTCCAAATCTTTCTTACAGTGGAAATGTATTAAAGGTAATTTAACCAGGTGGGGAAGTGACACGATTTTTCCACAGTGAAACTTTTCCAGGGAAAGCTTTTGTGAAGTAGCACTGAAAAAGATACAGACAGAAGGTTTCACTTAATCCCTTTTATGTCACAAAATACATTTTAAAAATACAATGATTCAATACTGCCCCAGAGCACTTGTTTAATAAAAGGAAAACCAGGACTTAATTAAAGATAGAGGATTATATAGAATAGATTCAGAAAAACAGGGACAGAGCTGTGCACCTCCTATGACTACCCTATTTTTTGTGTTTCTACAGACCTTTTTTCCTCAAGGAAAGTGTTTTTAAGTATGGAGTGTCAACTCACCAAAAGAGAGGAACTGATTTGCTTCATTGGTAATTTGCCAGATTTTCAAAAGACATGGTATAGCTGCCTCCTAAAATTATTATTAAAATCTTTACAGAACACTTTGCAAATAATTATCCTCAACATTCATACTTTCTATGTTAAGCTTTGGAAAATCTCTGATAATATTATCCCTCTGCATTATCTACTAACTATGTAAGCCAATATAAATAGGTGACATTGTTATTGTATCTGTACTAGTGCCAAAACATTGTAATGAAGATTTTAAGATCCAGTGGAAAGTAAATGCAATGTGATGACAGTTTGAGGAAGCTTTTGTGACATTTTTAGATGCATTTCTAATATCCCTGTGACCTACCTATTGCAGATCCAGATCAAAAATTACTTCAATCATTTCTCAAACAAAAATCTTAAATGCACATAAACTTCTCCATCAAGTCCCCAAACTCTAAAATCTGAATCATCAAAAAAATAAGGACAATTTCAGAAATATCAATGACTTACTAAACACCACACTAAATTGAGTGAATAAAAATGAAGGGAGAGGAAATGCAATCCAGAAGAAAACTACTACAGGAAGGGAATGTGCAAGAACTAGTAGAAAAGAGGTGACAAAAGCCGCTTTAGAAAGCAGAAATCAGCAGCACACCAAGCAATGAGCCATGTGGGCCACAAACCTTTAGTGTGACTCACTGAAAGAGGAAGACATAAAACAAAATGTTGCAAATGTCTCAACAGATAACAAAGCTAGAATGAATATTTAAAAGGACTGTCTTATAACAAAATGCATTCAAAATCACACATGCTGTCTTTGTTTGCTTGTTAGTAAGACAAATTCTCTCTAAGGAGCACATTGATAGAGGTCTAGGTACTTTTGCTCACAGTTCTGTGCCAACACAGCAAGGTCACTTAGAAACTGTATTTACTCAACTTCTCTATGGTTACTAAACTCCTGTGAACACAAGGAGTTCAAATAAATCTAATAAAAATCTAAAATTAGGTGAGAAATTAAGTGTTATTAAAATAAAGATTATTTCATTAATAAAATGCCTTATCTCTAGAACAGTGTAAATTGTACTCTATAAAACCCGAATAACTCAGAAAATGGAAGAATCCATAATGAAAATAAAAGCTGAAAAGGATATTCAGAAACTTAACAAAACATATTTTAATTAACCAGACTTCCTAGGAAGAAGTGTTTTGAATGAATGACCAAATGAGTAAGGTAGACCATGAACAGACAAAACTGTAGTCTCAAGAGATGCGAGGTTCTGCCTTCCTTAGTTGCCAGAATGAAGTGGCAAATGAACAGGAATACTGCCCTAAGGAATACAGAACCCTTAAGGATTTATTATTATTTAGCTAACTAACATTTTTTTCCTCTTCTGGAAGAGTCTTCCTTTTACTGGCATGCTGGAGGAAGACAGCATTCAAATAGCTGGCATGAGTGAACGTGAGCAATAACCATTGGTACCCATTCTTTCAAAGAAGAATTCTGCTTTGCCCTATGAAATAAAAATCTTTATTAGTTATTTGGCCAAGTACAAAATAAAAGATGGTCAAGAATGGCAGAAACCAAATGTTTTATGGAGGAATGAGACTTTACTTTGATATAATAATATCAAGAGATTCCACATCATATGAAAAAAGACAAACAGGTCTTCATTTTAACATGAGGAGAAAGGATTCCCAAAAATTACCTGATGGCCATATTGTGAGATGCAGCTCCCAAAGCTCTTCGACCCAATATACACAAGGCAAAGGAAAGTGTCACTAGAGGAGAATCTTCATCGCTCTCCAGATGCTACAAAGTTTTAAGATCAGCATGTTACTCTAAATGCAAATACCATCTTTAAGAGCACCATAATACTACAAATGGTAATATTCATAAAATTTGCATGTAGCTGGACCTACTCACAGAAACATTCTTTGTAATTAAACAGAACAAGAAGGAAGATTATCACCATCAGAGGCTTTCTGCAAAATGCAATGCAATTTTGCCCACTGGCTAGAAATAGAACATTTCATTCTCAGGTGGTGAGATCCCAAGGGAGGGGATCTTTAGTAGGGGAAGGGGTTATTTTTTTTGTGGTGTTTTTTGTTTGGTTCCACTCCTCCCTGACAGGACATTCTAAACCACAGGAGGTTCCTTATTGTTGAGAGACACTGCAACTCGAGAGAGCCAAAACCTTTTTCACAGGACACAGTTTCTACAAAATCTTGTCCAGATTCCAGAAGAACAATCTATTTGGTAAAGTTTAGAGGGCCACACTTTTAGTGAGTAACAATATCTATCTAAATTGTATACCACTGACGACACTGACCTCACATTTTAACAAGCAGTCAAAACATTTCATTTACATTTACTAGCTCAGGCGACTTTCTTTTACTGGAATTTTCACAAAGAAAATTTTGCAATCAAGCAGGAGCAAAAAATGGAAACAACTCCTCATACATGCTCATTTTCAGGAGGATGCAGATTATTATTTCAGTCCATGCAATGAGTGATTTCTTATAGCTTTCTTTGGTTCTAAAACTGAAGCCAATTATCATGGAGAATGTAGTTCCTTCTATAAAATACATTGATTTTCAGGGTTATGTGTACAGTGAAGTTAGCTTTTTTTCATCTCATCTCCTATATGAACCTCTGTGTAGTCAGTGAATTAAAAAACAGAGGTAAAAAAATATAGGAAAAAAAATGTGTGTGTGCACCAGTGCTGGCATTCTTTTGCCTTTGTAAGTCTAACTTTCATGGTTCCAATTTATTGGCATCCCTGTTATTGTATTTGTAAGTCTCAGCCACAGAACAAGTGAAAAGGCATCGTTTAAACATCAGCTTTCCCTGCACTGTGCAATTCTTTGTGTGTCAGAACTTGGGACATGAGACACAGAGATGAGAAAAAAGGAAGTGAAATATTCCCAGTAGGAGGAGATGGTGGGGAAGGGCTCAGAAGACAATCCAGTGAAAACAATATCAATATAATAATACACAGAGAAACTGGTAGAATGGTATTCAGTGTTAGAGACATGAGAAGGAACCAAAGTGGAGAAGAAACATTCAGTGATGTTACAAGAGGGATTCAGCAATGTTACACCGGCTGAGGTCAGTGGCAGCAAACGGGATGTGCAGTCTGTGATCCTGAGTCAAAAATGCACCAACACAGTGCATGGTGGCCAGGAAAGATGCCCTTCTCCATTTCTGCCATTATCAGCAATAATCAGAAAATTAGATTGAGACAATATGCTTGTTTGAAACCGTATTCTCCCTCTGGACTGTTCTGAGTATTCCGTGGAAATAGAGTAGTGCATTTCTGACAAATGACTGCTGACCATCAGTAGCCTTAGTGGCTCAAAGCATGCAAATGCACAGCTGTAAAACTGCCCTTGGCCTCTGAGTTCCACACAGTTTTGTGGTGTGGTCCACCTTAGAGTTCTGAGCTCTCAGACCTATGCTAGCAGTGAGTTTGCTGTGCACTTCCCTACCATTCTGTGACTGTACCCAAATACAGGCAAATTTTTGTAAAGGATACACAGGCATCACAAATGTTTGGCAAATGCACCCGATCACTGGTAACACTGAAGAAACAGCAATGCTCTGATGGCATTCCCTGAATTAGGGAGTACAGCCCTAGCAGTACTTCTGCAAGCACTCTACATATCCATGCTTTCTAGAGCTGATGAAATTACATTGTTGGAAGTGTGCAAAATAAGGAAATGGTTCTGTATTCAAAGAGTATTGGTCCTTAAAACTCTAGTTTTTGCACAAGGGTAATCTCTAAAATATGGGGTTTTTTCCATTTCACAAAATGTATATTTTCACTTTATTTTAAATCTAAAAGGTTAAATGAAATACATGTTATTCTATTAATTCTGAGCAAGCAAAAGAGTACCATGCATCATTTAACTCCTACTCCATGAATTAAAACTACTACTACTAAAAAGAAATAAAAATTGACACTTACCTCCACTCTTTTTCTAGCACAGAACTGAATCCAGTCCAGATAAACACTGCAGAAACTAGCTCTTGTTATTCCTTGCAGACACGGCACATAATCTTCATCTATGTTAACGTTAAACATTGCGAGGTCACGTTCAATATAATGCCACTTTGCATAAGGCTGCAGTATCTTTTGCATGGATTCGTCTTTTATCCAGTCAAGGATTTTGGGAGAAGTTGCTGTAAAGTATATTATACTCTGTTGACAAAATGGGCAAACGTTAGTCACTCTTATCTCTGATTAAAGCAGATGTATTTTACACAGAAGAGATCAGACATGGTCCTAAATCAAATGGGACCACATTCACACTATGATGGTACATATTTTTCCTATTTTTTTCTGCTTGGCATGACTGCTTCAGAAGAGTGTTCAAGTTAGAAAGATGATAATAACTGATCTCTAAATAGCAGACAACAGAAAAAGAAGTCATACTTTTAATATCTTTCTACCTCACAGGAAAATTAATACAGTGATAGGAATAGAGACTTCCAGCAATCAAACATGTTAATTACAGAAGACTAGTGGGGTTCTAGAGTCTATCACCAAGAAGATGATAACAATAACAGTTTAGAAATATTTTGAAAAAACAGTAGTAGATGATCATATGCTCAAAGTAGGGCTCTTTTTTCCTCATTGGACTTATTGCTTTCCTAATTCTTCAACAAAAACAGCTCCACCATGACTTAGCCATAAAGATGAGATGTCACAGATGTGTGTGACACAAGTCTGAAATGCCCTGTTTTAATTGCTGTTTTCTTTTGGCATTTAGTAGCACTATTTTTGTTACTTGGCAATGCAGCTGGTAAGGGATAATGGATCTTTTCTTATATGTCAAGTGAAGAAGCTGGTAACTGATGTAACTTTTAAAGCACTGAAGGAGGAGCAACTTTCAACAGGAACTATTTCACCAAATGCATAAATATTACAAAGCAGCAACACTTGTATCTCATATCTGTAACCAAGTTTCTAAGTTTAAGTTCTTCTAACCACTGTGTCTGGTGACATTAATATAATAATAAATAAAATAGTAATTAAAAAAAAAATCTATCCAAACAAAGGTTAAAGCATGTTTTCAAAAGAATATGAAGCTTAAGAAGTTGTTCCAGTGCTTTCCATCAACTGGTAAGTCCCATTTTAATGTTTTATGAGTATAATATTAATATATTAATTTAGATTGAATTCCAAAGCAAATGAGGAGCAAGTGTATGCAAATGAAGATGATGTAGTTCTACGTTACCCAGTTAATGGAAATACTACTAATAAAATAAATGTATAAAATGAAAAAATGATGGATTACAAACGGCAGCAGCACTACCAGCCTTTTTAAAACATCCAGATGCTCTCCACAGTTTAACTTTCAAATTATACAAAAACCACCCAGTAAGAGAATTAAGCTTCAGAAGAAAGACAAGTAGACAGATACAGACTGAGGGTGGACCCTTAAATTCTTGGCATGTGGACAAAATGCACTCTTTAAAAAAGATTCATGCAGAAACAATAGGAGCTGAAAACACAGCACTCAGCGAATATAGACTTCTTGAATACTAAGAGATGTTTAAATAAGAATATATTGAGAAGAGATGGAGGAGGCATAAGGGAAAAATATCACAGTAGTTGGGCAGGAAATTATTTCAAAACATATGCAGAAGGGCTACAGGAGCTGAACCCACTTTATTTGTGGAGAATAAAAATCCTTCTATAAGAAGAAATATGTGCATTTCTAGGCTGTCAATGAAACTGTAAATGACATAAATATGACTTAGGAATAAGATGCTCAGTGCAGCTCATTGTATAAAAGACCAATACAGTAATTATTCTTGAAGGATAGAAGAAGTGAAACAAAGCATACACTATCTTTGTTGATTTTCAGGATAAAGTTTGCTTTTTTTTATTATTCTCATCTGTATTTACAAAGAAGCCAATTCAGCTGGGGAAAAAATCAGACTCGCATTCAGACACAAAAGCAGCAAAAACTTCTGTCACCTAATTAAATTCTGCTCTTGGTAACTCTTCCAAGATATGTTTTGTGCAGGAGTACATCCTCAACTACATGGCCATTCAGAAAGAATACGGTAAATATTTACAATATTGTAAGCTACAGAGAATAAACCAGAAAGACTCCAAATGCTCAGTGCAATGGAAGTGCAGTTCCTTCAGAAACTCCAGCCTAAGTGTTTTCAGAGTTTGTGATTTATGTGACCTGAATACTGCATGATCTATAGTTCTTACAATTAGTTTCCTACGCCAATAAAAAGGAAGTGTCAGGGGTTTAAAATGTTCACAGCAAAATTGCACAGGGTCTTACTCAAGGCTCCCCCATAGGAAAGAGCTGGGGAAGGAATGAATTCTCACCTCTGCTTCTAATACTGCTTCTTTGGAGGCAAGCATTAAAGAAACAGGACAAAAGCCGATCTGATACACGATAATCTTCTCACCTTCCAAGGCTGTACTAAGGATTTTAGCAAATCTTTTTAAAGCTCCTGTTTATGGAAGAAACTAATTGCTTTTAAGAATACGAGAAGAAAATCTCCATATAACTTTCTTTTGGTGAGTGTCATTCTAAAGAAGAGATCTCCTGAGTGCACTCTCCCTTCACTGAAAGGAGTCCCAGTCCAGGCTAATATTGAAGCTGCCAGCAGATTATTATCTTCTGTTCATCCTTCCCTAAGAAGAGAGGTAGAGACCAAAGGATCAACACCTTTCTGAGAAAGAAGATGTGTTAATGCAGTGTTATAGTACTGGCTCAACTAAATCCAACCAAAAGAGATTCGATTTTCACACCTTCAGTGGTAAACATAAGATCTGCATACAGTGAAGATGGAGCCACACCTCAGTGGTGTGGAGATCATTTAACCCACCTCTCTTTTACTCAAAACAGGATCAACTAACCACACCTGTATCATGTGGGATGAAAGTTTGTCTAAGCCATCTGACCTATGTCAGCTGCTTTTCAGGTGTGTCCAGAACCAGATGCCCTAAACTATCTTTCAGTTAAGCTTTACTTCCCATGTGATAAACCTCAGACTTTCCACAAGTCCTCTCTATATTATTTGATTTAAAGGCACAAAAAAGTTCCAGTTTACAAAGCACAATTCTTCACTGCTTTAAAACAAAAAGCTGCTGATTTGGTTGCAGCTCAGACGGGGACTTTTTTCAATCCCATTTGCCATCAAAAGCTGAGTCATATGTGAGCTTGCATCAGTTTGTGTTCCAGTTATTCAGGTTACCTTTTAAAGTAAAGCAAAGCAATTGTAGCAACATGCTCATTACAGTTTCAAGAAGGGTTGGTTTGTTTTTTTTCAGTTTAGATACATTGCTTTAATACAATTTATAGCCACAAAACCCACTTCTAAAATGAAAAAATCACGCTCACATGCAGTTTTGTTTCTAATTAGTGAATTAAACAAAGCAGGTTGATTACCAGGCCAAACTGCCTGGAAAATTATTTATGAAATCTCAGTCTGCATTTTACAAAGTAATGAACTGCATGATCAAAGCAGCTTTGTAAGGTTATGAGCTGGTTTTAACTACATTGGCTCATTTGCAAAAAATGGTGATTATTTATAACAGGTCTCTCTCTCTGAGGTTGAAGATTTTTACAGTTGCAGAGATGTAAGTTGAAAGGAGATGTCAGGGATGGCTGGGAATTTTAGTAACTGGCAGAACCAGGGGAAGAGGAAGCAGCATTTGGCTCTTGCTGTTTCAGTAGAAGACTATAAAGCTCAGCAAATTCTTCATTTGCTGGAATGGGAATTGTTTTGGCAGAGGATGAATATGTCTTGCCAGATTATAAGGTTCAATTATCTTGACAAATTAGTATCTGTGTGGTTATTGTGATCTTAATAACACTGCAAACACAGAAGCGATGTAAATGAACTGCTGTTTAATCAATGGAATATACCAACTTCAAATGTGTTGTGTTATGTATGTAAAATAGAAGGTAAGAAGAGAGTTTGCGCTACTAAAAAAGCACATTTGAGAAATAACACTTCAGAGGTTTCCCAAGAACTTTATGCTTGTTAATCTCTTTTTTTTTTAATTTTTTTTTTTACTTTCCACGAAAAAAAAAAAGCAGAGGAAAGGTCAAGGCAAGAAGAAATAACAAATTGTCAGTGAAGTTTTGTCAGACCATAAGCATGTAAGTAGGAACGCTTCTTCTCGCGTTATCACTACAAGATGTTAACTCACCTTGATTTCTGCTGAAGCATGCCCAAGATTTTCTGTAGTGACTGTAAGTGATCAGAAGTAAATTTAGCAAAGAGAGATATGGATTAATTATCCCTATTCTAGTGGAAGGTGTTCCTGCCCATGGCAGGAGGGTTGGAACTGAAAGATCTTAAAGATTAACCCAAATGATTCCATGGTTCTACGATCCAACATCAAGTCAGTTCAACTGCCAGACTGTAGTGAAGATGAATAAACATAAAGCAAAAAACTTCAAATGTTCTTTCTTCTACAGATAGCCAGCATTCCCTCTATTTGACAAGCCTGCCTAGGAATAAAGTACACTTTACCAGAGAGTTTACCTTGATATAGTATCTGATAAGTATTCTCCGCAGGTCGAACACTTGCAGCATTGTTGCAGCGTTGTTATCAATGATGCTGTATCCTTCCAGGATGTACTGGGTGCGTGTTATCTCCCATGTCAGCCATCGGAGGTTAAAGGCTGCATTACATGATAACAAGTGAGGCAAGTGCCCAGGCTTACAACAGCAGCAGCCTTCGTTGTCTTCATCTCCTTCTGTTATAGCTTCCACTTCTCTCTGCTGGCAATATGTCCCTTGGCAGTGAGAAAAAGAGAGTGTGCTGCCAGTTATTGGGGGAGGAGGAAACAAAGGACTTCTTCCAAGCTGAAATTCAAAGTATGTTTGAAGGTTCTACGCACTTAGCAAAAACCTAAAACAAAGAGCTATGGCAATAAATTAGATATGCTAATTGATCCATGTGCAGCAGCAAATAAAGAGCTGTGAATTATTTACTATCACCTAATAAAAGCCAAAAGGGCCTGATCTAATGCTCTGGGCATTGGGTTCTGAGCTGAGCTAAACTACAGACTGAAGCTTCTGCCTTAAATAAAAACTCACCAGGAAGCAACACTAAAGAGTCTCGCTCCATAAGGCACATTAAGCAAATTGATCCAAGTCTCAGTCTGCTTCTTCAACTAACACAAGGGACGCAAAGAAAGATTTTACAGTGTGTCAGAGTACTTGTAAAATCTGGGTTTTAGCAAGCTATCTTAGAAAGAAGGTCCCAAAAATAACGTCTACTGGGTTGTGCTCTCTCCCATTGGAGTAAAAGCTACTCTGGATCAAACATCTCTAATGAACAGCACTAGTGGCAGTACATGACAAGAAGAGAGCAGCTTTCTAATTAGTCTATTACACAGGCTTTAGATCAAAGTAGAGTAATTTTTTCTAAAAAAGGTATGTTACCTCAAAAAAGAAGTCATAAGGCAGATGCAGAAACAATAATGCAGATTCTGCATTTCTAGCTTGTGCTGTACACACTAGATGGTCAAGCTGAGCCCTTGGGGATTTGAAATCTATGAATGTGGTTTCTATACCATGTACAGCACTACTAATAAAAACTGAGGCAGACAGCCGTGTGTTCCCCCCAGTGCTCTCAAAATGCACAAGTTTTATGTTCCTGATGTATGCATCTTTTTAAAACTGACTCTCTGTAGGCTGTTGCAGAACTTACTCTCCACTGAATTTGTACATAAACCATCTTTCAAGGCCATCTCCTATGATGCAAGTAACACATGTCATGCACAGGCCTTCTGCCAGAGGTTGAGTATCACCCCATGGACTGCTGACTCCATCAGCCTCCGAACAGATTCGTCAGGAGAGGAAGATGCTGCACCCCACTGCAGTTCAACAGCTATGACTCCCTCCCCACTGGGACCAAAGGACCTGTTGTGTCACTGTCAATGGGAGAAGAGTTTAGCTATGTTCATCACCTGAACGTTGGACCAGGAAAGAACACAGTGCCAGCTCCAATTCCCTGCAATCTGCCAGCACCCCAAGAGACAGCCTGGAGCAAAGTAGCATCCCAAAAGCCTTCAACTGGAGCATGATGACAATTGCTGTGCCCTCGACAGTCTAGCCCAGTCCCATCATAACTGTCTGGTCAATAACCTGTGAACTTGAGTTTGTATCAAGAGAAGTAGCATCCAGAATATTCCTCTCTCCTCATTAAAAAGACCTTTCAAAATATACCAAAATATGCTAGAGTATTGCCTATCACCTTCTCTTTTTTGCCAGTACACCTTCTAAAATGTGTGCAGCAAGCAAAAACGTACAAGAAAAAAGAATAGAAAAATCTGAAGGAAATGTGTGAGAAAAACCAGGATTGCAGCCCTAAGAGATGGAAGAAAAGGATCCAGTATATTCCAGTGGTCTCTGTCCAGTTTGCCATGAATGAAAATTTATACTGTGAACCCAGTGGTTTTCACACGCTGATACACATTCCCCCTTAGACTCCACGGATATACAATATGAAAAATGATTAAATGTCTTCAGGTCACCCAAATATAAACATCTTTCCTTTCAACACTGTCACAAAGTACAAAACATGATCTATTAAGCTGACATTTCCAGTTGGACTGGACATGAGCTGGACTGCTTCTGCTTCATATTTCACAGATTTCTACATGAATTAACACTTACTGTGCCACAGCAAAAAAACCCCATGAACTGCTGTGGGTCAGTGGATGCTTCCGTGAAATCAAGTCAAAAGACATTTTACCCAAACTGAAGCAGGGAAATCATACTCCTTTGTACACTGCTTGAAAGGAGTAAAATAACTACTCCATGCTGGTGCTGTTACTATTGCTGTTATGTTTACTTTTGAAAGTTTAAAGGTCTCTCGTTATTACACTGAATTTAAGAGAAGATACATCTTCATCCCAGGTGCTAAGCTAAGTATTGCCAAATACTTACAAGGGATGAAAAATGAAAAACAGAAGCCTAATGAACAACTGCCACTGATACCCCTTACAACCACAAGAATTAAAGATGGCTTTGCTTAGTCTATGAAACTGTATTCTTAAATAATTTTTTTTTCTTTTGGAATGGCAATATCAAGTTTTATTCCTGTGGCTTTTTCTATGTGCTCTCTGTATTATCCCTATTAATAAATGCTAAATATTATTACTGCAGATTCTGTAATTACTAGTTTTCTTAGGACACATATTTTATAAAATACAGGGCCTAAAGAGGCTTGCAAGACAAATAAAAAGCAAATTCAAGAGACCCTCAATGTTTAAAGGAAACTGTCATCACATGCATAACAAAGGGAAGATGATGCCAGAACATATTTGCATTCTCAGCTAATTCAACAGGTTAAAATGTCTCCAAGTAATCTTTGCTGGGTAATTTTAATCAACTAAAGTTAGAATTATATTACAGTGGGTGCAATCAATGCTGAACTTGAGGAGCAAGAGACATCCTAACACAGGCTGTGTTATTACAAAAGCGCTAAAAGTTCATGTGGTCGTTTTACAAATTAATTCCACAGAATGTGCTCTTCAACATCTGGCAAACATGCACTTGATTAACCAAACTTCTTTGATGGACTTGGGTACTACCACCTTGGGGATTTGGTGTCTTCACTGCTTGCAGAGCCTTTGGGGTATCCCTGTTAAGTTTAAAGGTATAATCCGAGCCATGGCCAGTGCTCTGACAAAACACCAAATCCTCATTCCTAGCACAATCTGATGATTAGTATTTCCAAACAACATCTAGTAAAGGCACTCAAGTCTGCAAAGACAACATTCAGACGATGCTCAAGTATGTGTTGATTCCCTTCAACTCTTGCAGTCAGTTCTAGAAAGACTGCCAGTAATTTTCTCTCATCTTTAATGGAGACTCTCTTTAATCCATAAGGCACTGTTTGGACTTCAAACACCAGATTGGCATTGAATTGGCATTTTTTACTGAAAAATTTCATTTACCAGTGCCTACATCAATCCTTTTCATTTCATTACTCTAGACTCTGGTACTGCAGAGACTGAGAGCATGTGCTCAGCTTTATGCATTGAGCCAGAAGGGACAAGACACAGTAAATGAAGTTAAGCATTTGTGTACATCTTTTACAGAAGGATGACCCTAAATTTTGTGTATATGTTATATGCTGATGATTTAAATGACAGCTTTTTATATTGCTTCTCCAAAAATTATCAAGTTCAAGCAACTCTGAGAGAATTATTCATAATACCAAAGAGCAGGGAACAGAACGTGCACTTCAGTTCTGCAATATAATTAAGTGTAGTACCATTAAATATTAAAATACAGGAAAATGTTTTCACTGGTAATTAGTCATTTCAAAATCTGAGGGAAAACATTTTTTTACATTTCTTCCTTCAGTAGAAAGAAAATAAGCTCATGCATTTCACTGAAGTTTAGTCACTCATTCTGCCCCTTGCTAGCATTAGATGAGACCAATTCATTTGTAAGGTATCTAACACTGGATGGTTGCCAAAAATCCAACAATGTAAAAAACATGTACCAGCTGAATAAAGCAAGGTCAGCCTGTGTCAGCTCAGGAGAAAACCAGGCTGAGAACTTGGAGCTCTTTGTATTTTCCTGACGCATCAGGATTTGAAGACTGACTTGTGCTCTGCCAGAATGATTTGACCTAAATGAAAATAAGAAAATTGAAACTGAAGACTGTAATCTTGCTTCAAGAGGATACATAAAATACACCTAAATGAATGACCTTCTAGGATTTAAGGCTGAAACCATAGTGTGCTTTTGAATTCAATTTTGAAAACTCAGTGAGTGAAAACCATTTTTCAAGTTCTAAAGGGCCAGAAAGAAAAATCTGTTACACAATCACATAATTCCAGGAGCAGTTTTAGTTTCCATAGAACACTTCAGTTTAACAACACATCCAGCATGGGAACTAATTATTGTGACTGAAGGCAGTGATAGCTCGAGCACTGAGGACTGCTGACATATAAGCAACTACAGCCTCACCCCACTGGGGTTGAGATCATCATGAATCACTCTCCTGCACTAGGTACTTCCATCTTTAAACTCTGTGACCCCAACAACCAGTTTTAGACTAGGGGATTTAACTAAGGGCTAAGTCTGAGAGGTGGAGCTGGATACGAAGGCAAGAGCCACAAAGAAGGACTGAAGCCCAGGGTAACTCCTTTTGAAGGCCACCCAGAGGTCTTGTCACAGCCAACCCCACAAAAATGCCTGGTTGCTCACCATTTGTTGGCAAAACCACATGTGAATATTTACAAACAAATGCATTACAGTGGAATTATGTGACACTGCTGCAAATCCAAGTATTCCCAAATTCTGATGGATAAGGCTCCTTCTCACTTCTTTTCTATTCAGGAAAGCATCTTAATAAGCAGCAAGTTATCACCCAAAAGAAGCACAAAGAGCATAATTCTGGCCACTGATTGGCCATCCTCTCCTAAAACATGCATCAAATATAGTTCTAGAAATACAAAAAATTAAATGCTTCCAAAAGGAGTGAACTGAGCTCATAAATGGAAACTCACAAATCCCAGAACTAAACACCTTCTGGGAAACTGACTTTTTTGGTTACTTTCTGCTCTTTTGCTTGTGGAACTGGGATTAAAAATAGTAATTTATAGGCTCTGATAATCTCAACTTGTTTCAAAGGAAAATATCAGGATTTTAGAACAGTATCAATTCTTCAAACATCAAGGCTGTTAGTTATAAAACTGTGGTTTGGTTTTCAACTGCTTCATGTACTCGTATGCCTGAAAAATAATCTGGTTTTCAAACCAGATCAGTTGCTCTAATAACAGGCACCCCTTCTCCTCAGAAACCTTTCCTTTTCTTGGTCCACAGAGACACATTAAGAAAGCCCAGGTGGAAGAAAGCATTCTCCAAAGATGCTGGTTGTTAAACTTGCAGCTATGAAATGCCAAAATACCTCTCAGGTCATATCTTTGGGAGTGAAAACCAGATGCAATATTTTGTTTCTGGCAAAGACATTTTCTCAATACAAAAGTTGCAGTGCATCTAACATTTTCCTTCCTTCCAGAAGTCTTCTCCAGTGCACCCATATATACATATAAAATTGTGGAATGGAGGAAAGGGAAAAAAGACATGAAATATTTATTCTAGTATGTGTTACAGAAACTATTCTAAGCCTATTTGAAATTCATAGGCAGCTTCCACTGCTGGAGCATTACTGTACACCTAGAAAGGCTTGTACATCATAGATTTCCTGCATTCAGCATAAAAGTGTCCTCTTTCCTGTTTGATGCCATTCTTCCGAATTAAATCACCAAAATTAAAGAAATTCCTTTGCATTCTTTCTGTCCATACCTCTAATATTTCCAAGCATTGTGTCTCTCAGTGTTTGTTTTTTCCACACAAACAACGTGCTTTCGGTTTTTAACTTCTCTCTCAAGGGATGTGTTAAAAATGGCTGTTTTTCTCTGAACTCTTTGTAATTTATCAATACCTTTTAATGGTCTGGTACATACATTGAACATACCTCAACTGTGGTCTCAGGAAAGACACGAAGGTAGGCACTTTTATTTCCCAACAACAAGAAGTGATTTGTAAAAAAAAACCCCCAAAGTTGCAACCACCCTTTAAATAAAGAATGATTCTTGTTAGTGCTACAGTGCCTTCAGACAAAAAAATCAAACACCAATAAATACTCCTAACACTGGTAATGTACTTCCTACTGTAATAAAACAATGCAGCATACACACATGCTGCAGAAATGAGTAACTGTCCTTATTTGTTAGACATAATTGCTGTTCCTAAAGTGTATGCCCTAAACTGGCTGCTTTCATACACTATTTTGCATGGGAAATAAGCTAGCTAACGCAGAGAAAGCCCCATAGGCAATCCCATGCTGCTGCCACAGCTGCCTTCCACTATGTACAATTACATCTGTGGCTGATCTGCACTTCTGGCCTTGATGCATCTAATGAAGTTCCAAGTGAAGCATGAATATTGCACGGGCAACATGCAGTAACAAAAAATCACAGCACAGACTTGGAAGTGCATTACAAGACTGAAGAATACTGGGCATAAGTTAGAAAACAGCTCCTCAAGACTTCAGCAACACCATCAGTAAGTAGTTTCTTCATTACACATGTAATGCCTAACCAAATATTCTCCAAAAGACACTTTGTAGACACACAGACTAAACAGGAAAACATTTTAAGTCTTCCTTGTTCTACAGGGAACTTGTGGGATGAGGTATTTTGACATTCTTTCTGCTTGCTCCCTGATTGTGGGTTTTCCCATCTCTTCTTTTCAAATTAAATGATACATTATGTATTTCTTCTGGCAGGCTGCTTTTAGCATACCGCTGTGGTCTAACACAGATAGCAGAGTTAAGTTACTGAAGGGCTCAATTCGCCCACACCAACGTGCAGCTCCTTGGAAGCGTTCCCCTAGTCTCAGCTCATTACTACCTTCCCTTTGTTTTCTATACAGGAGAAGCCAAGCATTTCCTGTCAATGCCTGGAGGTCTCAAGCCTCCCCTCTGCTTTACACTCAGGATGAATGACACAACGGAGGCACATCTCATCTCTGTAGAATGGGAGAGTGAAGAACTAACTCATACAAGGTGCTTAATATGAACAGGACTAGAGATGGATGAAAGGAGTCCCAGCTTTGCTGACTCTCTCGGTCAGCTCAGTCTGTACCTTCTTACCCTGACTGCAGGCGCTTGGTTGGGTTTGTTTTTTCATTTAAAAGCTGAGACAAATGCTTCTATTGCATACAGCTAGAAAGGCAGCTGGATCAGTCACTTATAACGCCAACTCTCTGTTAGGTCAGACTGCAAACTGAGAAGGGAGTATGTCCTGTTCCAGTACCCTTAAATGCAGAAGACTCAAAGACCCCTTCTTCAGGCACTACTGTAGCAGCATTGCCAGCACAGCTTTTCGGCTACCACAATGAGAAACACCCGTAGGAAAATCCAGGGCTCCACAATGCAAATATTGCTTTTGGTTTAGTCATAAACAGAAAACAGTCACAGGCACAGGGAACACTGTTGTGATTCACTCCAAAGCAAACACAGATTTCCTATTTAAGGAACAGCAGATTTTTAGGGCCCTCAATTAAAATTACTTGTTTGAAATTGAAGTTAAGCAGCCAAAACTCAGAAATTACAGATTTCAAGTTCCTCCTCTAGCCCTTTTTTTCCCTTTGTGGGAAACCATTCTGTACAATGAAGGAATCAGGGTCCTATGTAAAAAACAGAGCATGACCAGACAACTAAAATTAGAAATGCAAGAAGCCCAAAGCAGAGGAAATGAGCCTAGTGCTTAACAAATGCCATTTGACTTTATAAACCATCACGTCCTTCCAGGGCAGTTCCATACACTCTTTCCCACTTCTGGAGAAAAAAATCCTACTGTATTCAATCTTAATCCACACCAGCCATTTGCAAGATTTGAAAATGGGAAGAACGTGCCTAGTCTGCGCAGGGGATGGCTCTTGGTGCTGCTTGGCGGAAGCCTGCTCTACCTTCCAGCCCCTGCAGGCAGCAATCCTGCTCAAAGGAAGGAGCAAAGAATGCCTTCCAAGGAAGAGTTTCAGTCTCAGCTTTCACAGAACTTCCTTAGAACAGCCTTGGTTCCCCTTCTGGAACTTCTGTGTTCAGGTCAGCCCTTCTGGCTCCTTTTACTCAGACTCAGTGCCTGGGCACCCTTGTGGCTACGGCCCCACCAGAACAGCCCAGCTCCTTGCTGACACAAGGACCAAACCTCTTACAGGAAGACCACGATTCTGCAGAATAGTTTATCTAAAACACAGCAGCCCTCATGGGTTACCTGGAGGCACAAAGAAGACTCTGGTGTCAGCACACCACGTCAGCAAGTCTCCACTGGGCAGACTGCTCACATTTTGGCATCCATTAGGCTATTACAGACTGCATCAGGCATATCCATCTTATCTGGCTTGTGTCTGGTTCCCCACTGGGCTCCTTTGTTTCTCCTATTCCACCAATAAACAGGTTTGTAATTCATGTGGTTTCTCTGGCACCCATTCTGCACAGTCCAGCAGGGTTCAGCTCTCACATGGTATGTCAAACACCACTTCTTTGACCTGTTCTTTTCTCAGGTAAGTTCCTTCATTCAACCCTACATGGTTTCTCTGTTCCAGGCCAAACAACACAGTAACAACAATCACACTCCTCTGAAATATTCTGAAAGCTGGAGAAACCTTCCTTACATATTATGTTGGAGAGGACAAAAATAACTATAAATTTTCTCTTATTCTTGGAATAGCATCATCCAGGGGATTCAGAAGAGAAGAGGGGGAGTCCATTTTCCTCCCATTTCCATCTATTTCCTCTCCTTCTAGTATTGGGCAGTCTCCTCCCCCAGTGACACTCTGAGAGTAAGGTGGAATAAGGGACTGGATTTGTACTGAAGATGAGATAACCTAGATGAAAGTCCCATTTTCCCACTCCTCTCCTCCTTTTCCAGTAACTAAAACATGCTTTCCAGTTCTCTCTTGAGCAGGCCCACTGAACACTCAGGTAAGAGGTGCTGCTTTGCAGGCTGCCAGCCTCCTCCCGAGGAGAGCAAGAAAGGCTGGGAAAGAGGATATTCCTCATGAAAACTCAGCTGGCTCTAAGCCATAGCTCATGAAAGACATGAGAGGCTGTGGAGCTCAGCCCCAGCTAACTTCAAGACCTGCTGCAGCCAGCAGACACATTGGATCTATTCACAAAGTGAAAGAGTATTGACTACAGTTAATTAACGCTGAACAGACTTAGGCTGTCTGCACGGAAAGGTCAATTTTCAGACACATTTAACTACTTAAACTGTGATTTTAGGGAATATAGAGATGCCTTGACAGGTGGCACACAGCAATTTTTGAGCTTTGCTCTCAGATCCAAATGCCAAATAGCACTCATTGGCAGTGAATGATCCTGGCTCTAAGTCAAAGAAAGTCTTCCCAAATCACTTTGCAACAAAACTATTCAGTTGTTCCCCATTCAATTTCTAGTTCATTAAGCCTGTCTGCTAGGCTCCTGATCTTTTTATCCAGCTAGCATGTGGCTTGAGCATCCTTTCATATTGTTTCATCTGTTTCCAAGATTTATTTACTTCAACTGCCTCAGGATGGTGATGATAGAGAGGGACCCAGCAGTAGGTGACAACTGCATGAAGGAAAAATACCCTCACAAAACTCACATAATTTAAGCAGGAAAGTGAGATTTTTTTCTTCTGTTTGTTTCAAATCCTACAGTGATCTATTTTAATACAAAAGGATGGTCAGCAAGGATAATTTTCAGAAGGTAGAATGCAAGTACCTATCTCTGACAGCAGCACCATTGCTCATCCTGGAGGCATACAAGGAGAAGATATAACTTGCACAGACGTCTTAGAAATTGAAGCAAGCCTCAGAACCACACATACATTGATCACATACCCCTCAACAATCATAAGCATCATCAACAAAAAGAAATTATGAGGCTGATAAACAAATTCTCTCTCTTCCTTTCCAGCTGTTTTTTCTTACAATCTGAATGTACTGAATAGGCATCTCTTCAGGTACTAAATAACAAGCTGTTTTAAGTATTTACTACTACTTTCTTTCTGCATGACTTTGCTTAGGACACAGGAGCATTACCTTCATCCCCAACACATAGGAAGGAAAGTGTTTACCACAACCTGTTCAACATCCTACAGGGAGCCTGTCACAGAGTCAAGACTTGAGCCCACACATGTTATTTCCTAGTCTAATCCTCCCACACCAAAGTGCATTCAAAGAACCAGTCTGTCACCTATTTTCTCACACTCAACCTTGTTGAAAAGTCATATCGATTATACTCTCCTCTACACACTGTCCATTAGATGCTCAGTCCTTGAGCTTGGGAAGCTGCTTATTCCAGTGTTTCAAAACTCCCATCACCTGCAATTTGAAAGGTTACAAATCCAAGCAACAAACCCAGGCAGACAACATGTGTAGCATGAGCAAAATTTAAAAGCTGTTTAAAAGCTTTGTGATTTTACTTTCATTTTGCTTCCTACTCTAGGGACAACAACAGGAGTGTGAAACTACAAGCAACTGGCCTCACAAAAGCCACACCATCGAGGAAGGGGCTGGAATTGCCATTCCTTAAAGAGGATTACACTGAACAGGGAGAAAGTGAGGCCCCTTGTTTAACTGAAGGGACAGCATTTCCTCAATAAGAGAAATATGAAGACCTGATCAATTTGCTTCTCTTCTGTTCTACTGTGACAGTGACCACCTCAACAGTGGTGGTCTCAACACCTCAACTTCCTGTATGGTCTGACACAGGATATTTTCCATGGAAGGAGTCTTATTCTATTGGGTTTTTTTCCAAAGACAAGCATTTTGTGGTTGAAAAATTTTAAGAACAACTTCAATTTTCACAGCTATGAAGGAAAAGAAACAATCTGAAAACATAACTATTACCCAAAACATCTGTGATCCAGGCAAACAACTCAACACACCTTCTTTCTGAAAGTCTCAAGATACCGCAGAACATGACTCCAAATTTCGTAACGCCTAGGTCTCAAAGCATCATTCAAATAATGATACAAAGAAGTACCAAGCTTTTAGACAGACCAATATCTGTAAAAAGACAAAGGTCCTCAGACTCTACTATAGATCTGTGATAAATTAAAAAGACAGAGGGGATTTATTGCTGGTTTTCTTGTTATTTAAATCATCAGGGATCCTTACCTCGAAATTCCAACCCTCTGAGCTGAAAGGTGACAAGGCCATTTCCAATTTCGATCAAGTGCACAAAGGCATTTAAATAATCCGATGCCAGAATAAAACAGTCTCCTGTGTTGTAGTTTCCCCAGCGGCCCAGAATCAAATCTCCACAAAGAGACTCCTGCAGAGATCTTGTTAAATGCTCATAAAAAATGGAGTTGAGATTATTGTCATCATTTCCTACAACCAGAGCAGCACACATTTGTAAAGAATAAAGTTAATAATATACAAAGCCATTCTGCATAAAATTCCATGCTCTTTTTCATTCCTGCTTAATGTCTTCCTGATACTTTATACAATCTACATTTCCTAGATGTCCTTTCAGAGAATCAGGCCTGAATGTTTTATTTAATATGAGCACTATTGTAAACAAAAGATCAAATTACTGATAACACATATTTCAGAGTCATTTAAATAACCTCCATGTTTTACTACAGCAAGAATTTTTTGACTACACAGTCTCTGCAGTGTTAATGTTTATATACTGTTCTTAATTTAAAGAAACCAGAAATCATTATTATTTCAGTCCATATGTTTAAATTTGAATATTTTTTCTGAGATTTTTAAAGACTTTAGTCACAGGGCTTCCCATGATTTTGTTGAGACTTTTTTCTTTTAGTCCCCCAGGAATTTTTCAAGGCTTTGTTGATGAAGTATCTGTTGGTTCCTTAGATGAGGATACTTATTTTAAAAGAATTTTCTTAATATATTGAGTAAGAATAAAATATCCACCAATAACATTGCTACCACTTTAAAAATAGTAGCTGTCCAATTACACACTGCTTGGACCAAATGTCCAGGTGAAAAACGCTCCATCGCAGTCTAGAAGTGTCATCTCATAAAGGGAGATTATAATGGCATTTAACTGTGCCACATAGTCCAAGGTGGTGTTGTCTTGTGTTTGCACTATTTTACATAATATATGCTTGACATATAAACTGCTTTTCTCTTCTATAATGTATCAGTGTCTCACCTTCAATACTTTTTCAATGCTGGTGCATGAATACATGTACAAACCACCATCTTGTAGGTTTATCTGTATGCATGGATACATATGTATAGGTAGACATGCATATTTATGTTTGTATGTATTTAGGAGCAGATCAAACATAGAGAGGGGAAAAAAAAAAAAGAGGAAGAGGCTTCCAGAGGCTATAGCTTCCCCTACAACTTGCTCTTCAATACAAGAGGAGTGGGCAGGTGATTATGCTGCTTTTCACCCCCGTGGTCATTCAGCCCTGGAATGTGTGTCCATGTGCATGTGCATGCTCGTGCAGATATACTCAGCTCTACAGCTCCTGAAGTATATGTGGTCAAAATTTAAACAAGTCATAAAATTAATCTTTTAAGAACACATGCAAAAGTAATGTTTTGCTTGAGCTGCAGGGTTTAAAACATAACTAACTTATTGCATTTATAATAATGCTAAAGGTTATTGCTATCAGATGACAAAATGGCTTTGGGAAACATCCTAGCTCCATGCCTTGAAATGATAAATAATTAAAGAGCACTATATATGCTTCAAATTACTAATACCTCTCTTGCCTTCTTGGACACCCTGGATTTCACCCATTTCTGCTTGAAGACATGTATTTGTTCATTCTACTGATGTAACAGATGAGGATAAAGGGGGGAGGGGCATAACAGCAATAATTAAAATGTAAATTTATAACTTCACAGTACATATTTCAGCCAGCTCAGTAGCAAAATAAAATCAGCCACAGAACATTAAAGCAGAAGAACCCCATGTATGAAACTTTGGCCTCTCTCACTGGGACTGGGATTTGGTATGAGAGACTGGTATGTTTCCTCTGAGAAGGGGTCTGTCCCACCAGGTGCTGAAGAGTGTCAGGTGAGGTACCACACACTCTCTGTCTCCACTGACTTGCCAAAACCTGCTCTCACTTCCCAGTCTCACAGGAACCACTGGTGCAGCCTGGGGAGGCGCTTCACATGGCCACAGATTGGTGTTCATTTAATGCATGGGATACCCAAGGGAACAGCCCGCCATCTTTCCTACTTCTTTCTCTTGCAAATTTTCCAATTTCCCTTTCCCGCCCCCCCTCCAAAAAGTTTTCTTTCCAGGGAAGAGAAGATACCTGTTAGCCTAAACTGCTCAGCACCACTAACTTGCTGCCTTTTTCCAAAGCTCACAGCTGACCTCTGAGTCCAGCTAGGGTGTTTGCTGCATATTTCACACAAACAGCAATATGATAAACCAAGCAATTTGCAGCCCAGCATTATCTGATCAGCTACACATAACTGAGGAGCAAATTTACTTGTCAGGTCACATGACTTAAACTGGTGCCCTGCTACATTTAAAATGCTCTGGTTTGTTCACATAACATTTAAACCCTTTGCATCTCTTCAGCTTCCCCAGCAAAGCCTCACCAGTGTAAACACATGACATTTTTCAAATCAAGCAAGACACCCAAACTCCCACGCCATACCTGCATCCTTTTCGATCTGAATTGCCAGTCTGGTGTTGGAATGGTCCGATCTTTTGGTGCTGGAAATAAAGATATGCTGTACAGCCAATTCTTCTTTTAAAAAATACAATTCTCATAATAAACACACTTGTTTTCTTTTTAATGTATCTCCACACTTTGTATTCATTATGCAGTTCACACTCTAATCCACACTTTGTATTCATTATGCAGTTCACACTCTAATCCATTCATCAGTCATATATAGTTATTTCAGGTCAGTATTGTTATTGATAATGTACCTTATCAGCACACAAAAGTGTCTGTGTCCCCTTCTCCTTTTCCTCAAACTCTTTATTCCCCATTTTCCTTCATGTGGGGCACAGTCCATTCAGAATTTGGCATCTCTGATAATACACAACACTATGTACTTAAATAATTGAACTGGTTGCAGAAACACATCAGCCAGGTACCACCAAAACAGTAAATAGAAAGAATATTTAATCAGTCTTTCCTTCCTTCTAAGCCTTAAGGGAAACAGTTGGGCTCGAAGAGTTTTCTTTGTGTGAAAATATTTCTGTGGACATGTAACATCTATGGAAAAACAACAACAAAAAAACCACTTCACTTAGTTTCATATTTAGCCAGGCAGCAACGAGAGAGTCCCTGGTCATTCTTATTGCTTGAAAAAGAGTAAATTGCAGGACCTTAGTCCATACAGACAGTAACCCTGTCTCCATTATGAATGGCACATTCCCTACTCTGTATTTTGATTGTAGCAGTGGAACATAAATACAACAGGAAAAATGGTCACAAATCAGAAAGCAACTGAAAGGTTGATTGCATTGAGCTTTTATGACCACCTGTAACAAACAGCACTAATAAAGTCTGAAAATAAGGAATGAGTAAACCACTGTGGGCCACCATGTGCTAAACAGAAGAGAGTGATTGTTGTGGTGACCACGGCTATTCAAGTCCAAAGCATCTCCCAAGTACCCATCTCCCAAGCCTTCAGGGGTACAAGTGAAAGCCTGGCTAACTGAAATGCCATAGTAAATACAAATTTCCCTGAAATACTGCTCTGACAGGAGTGTTTAGGGATTTCAGGACACTTCTTTAAGAATATTGCCTCAAAAGTTTTGCCCTCAACCACTAGCCTTAGCAGCAGATCTATTGATCAAATATGCAAATATTACCATTTCTTGGAAAATGGTTCACAAGGGTGGAGAGCACAGGGCATGGTGGAGATGTTGAACAGGCTGATGGTTGGCCAAACTTACAAAGCCTGAATTTAGGTATTCACTATGAAAATGTAACACATGTCCCAAGGAGACTGCACAAAGCAGGGTATCAGTAATACGGAAGGTTTTCAAACAGTTTAAACAGCACTGAAAAAGGATGGTGTAAACCCCAGATAATGTCTCTGAGACACAGCAGAGGCTCTCTGAGCATCTTTATGACCTTATCTTAGTACTGGTTCCCAGGACTTCATGTGTCGATACACAGGTTATTTAAAAGGTTGGAAGTTTCTGAGCTGAAGCTCATGCTGAATCCAGCTGTGGGAAGGATGCCACTGATGTCCCTAATGTTAGAAAGCCTTTTTATCCACACCCTACAGTCTTTCCCAAAAAGCTGTGGAAAACTGACCACAAGAAAAATTGCATGCAGGGTTCCATTTAGTAGACAGAAGAGGAACAGAATTGGTTTAGTTCTACTCCCTACCAAAACCAACTGATTTTTGCTTTCAAAAGGCATGTTCTCTACTTTGCAAAAAGTACAACTGGAGAAAAGAAGAGTCTTAATTAAAATTATTTGTAATTAATATAAGTATATTATCTACATAGATTAACATTTTATTTGATGTATTATTCATTTTCCTGCTTCTGGTTGGTTCAGCTTATTGTAACTGCAATTTTCATTTCCTATGCAACAGAAAATGGCAATGGGGGAAGGGCCTTCTCTGCAGTTCAGAATGTAAAGAACGATTTTACTTCCAAAAGGTTGTCAGAATTCTTCCGCCCTGATATATACCCACCTGCATATGCAAGAGTAAGCATAAACATTATGTTAGGGAATTAAATCAATTTTCTATTCTCAGCAGAGAAACACTGCTGATTTCCAAATGTGTATGTTTTAACATTATGAGACTCCTTAATAACTTTCAGTCCCTCTGAAATCAGTGTGGCAGTATGAGGTACATGCTAATAGTACTCTTTACCCCAATTTTTTAGCAACTTATAAAGCATTTCTGTTCTTGAGGCATATTGAGTCCCATACAAATCAACCAATACTTCAGAAAATTCTAATCTGTAATAGCTAGGAATCCTTCTGCCCAGCATGCAGGTCTGGCTCCATTTCTTTCCCCTTTTTTAATTTAGAGAGAAAGATACATGAAACAATCAGGGAAAATCACAACTGCTTCAGGACACTCCAAGAGAGATAATGCAGCCTGACTGGGTAGAAGGTAAGGAACTAGAGCAGCTCTCACAAACAAAACAAAACCAGGCTCCACTGAGGCTTTACCTGCCATTCCAAGCACAGTAACAATTGTTTAAGCAGCTAAAACATGAGCCTCGGAACATGAGACAAGACTTACTTTTTAAAACACACCAAAACCCCACAAATCTTTATACAGATATTTTGAAGCATAATTTTATTTCATTTTTCAAAGATCAAGGGTAATATAGGCAGTTTGTGAAGCAAACTGCTGTCCTGAAACTCAGTTTAGTGGAGTAAATGTACTTAAGTAATCCATTTTGGATTTTAAAAGTCTCTTACAATTATTAGTAACCAAAGCTATGTTTGTATCTTCTTGAAGGCCATGGGAATTTGCATAGGATTAAACTATAATCCACTGAGCCTAACAATCAAACCAGCAATGCCTTTATTCCAGGGCTTTCCCCTCTCAACAAGGGCTTCTCAAAGTGAACTTTTGGGATTAGTGGGTGATTTGGGCTTTTCTCCAGTGGCCTCTTGCTTTAAATTTGGTTGTTACCACTCATCCAATGCGATAATTAGCTCAGTAATTGAATTTCTTCCTCAATTGCATTATTCTATACAAACCAAGTGCAGGTCTTTTGGCAATTGCCCTAGAGAGCAAGGGATTGTGTTTAAACATCTTCAACTAAGTCTTCAGCAATTTTAAAGTCAACATCCTGCTTAGTTCCTGAAATATCTATTTCATGCCCTTTTAATCCACCATTTACATGGACTGTGAGACAACCCACTGGTTTGGGTAGCACTGTTTATGCCATTATAACCATCACTTCCCTTTGTAAAAAGATTAAGTCACTTTCTACAATCCCTTAGCCAAAAATACTTCCTGGAATGATTTTCTTCTCCCACTTCAGTCTCCCAGTTTCCTTGGAAAGGCAGCAAAAAGGCTGAGGGGGATTTAGGCAGTCTGGGCAACACACAGCTTACGGTGAGAATCAGGCAAACTGAGGGAAAAATAAATAAATCATTGCTGTGCTTATTTCCAGAAGATCAAAATAAAAGTCCAGCTGTTCTATCTGCCTTGCTGATGCTGAGTTTTGCCCCAAAACACAAATTCAAGTTTTCTAGGATTCCTGCTGTGAAAAACAGGATCCCTACTTTGAAAGAGAACAAAACAAAGAAAAGCAGTTCCCCTCTGGGAGATGCAGAGATGCCTTTCTATGGTCGATCCGAAGTTTTTCTTTGTCTGTGTCCAATGAATTTTAATCCACCTTTCCATGACATCTAACAGGCAAATCTAACAGAGAGAAACTTTACTATGCCGCAGCCCCATGATTATTCATGGGAATCTGGGAAAAAAATCCTCAGTATTTCATGTGAACGTCTGATGCTGCTGGCACTATAAACGGAAGGCTTAGCATTACAAACACAGTAGCAGTAGGCTACGATGTGAGGCAGGGGAGAATGACATGGCAAAATAAACAGGCACCCATGAATATTTGAAGGACACTAGAGGCAAAACTGATGGTATTAATTGGAAGCCTAAGGATATCCAAGTAGTTTTAAATCAATTTCATCTAAAACACAGAATCATTTCAGTGTGATTGTAACAGCTAAGGCTGACAGTCCCTTCATGCCTAACCATGCCCAGGTTTTCTGGGCAGCTGCATGGAAGATACACCTAAGGTTTAACTCACATTAATAAAGAAACATCTCTTAAAAATGAAAAGCAATTTCTCCTTCCTCATCACTTACTCCATTTTTATTTTTAGTGCTTCCTTATTCCTCTCCTTCCCTGACTGGGCCAGTGTTTCATCTAACAACAATAAAAGTAGCTTTGATTGCACACCAGGAAACTGGGGGAAGGCTAAGGTATAAAAAGTCCCAGTTGTTAAAGACAGTGCTGATGAAGCATCCTTTTAAAACACAGAAATATCTTATTATCAATAATGCTCCCTGCTCTTAGTTTCTTGATTTTCTTGAAAAGGTTTTTATAACTCCTTCTGAGAGCTTCTTGGGTTTATTTGAGTTTTCTTGTGATTTGTTTGGGGTTTTTTTTTAATGTTTTTTGGGGTTTTTTTTGTTGTTCTTGTTTGTTTTTTTTTAAATAGCTGCTAAAACCAGAATTGAGGTAATTTGCTGAGAAACCAGTCAGCATGCTTATTTGGTATATTCTGGCACCTTTCCTGAAAATGAGGTCCCTGTGCTCCTGCAGCAACAGTGGTGAAAATGCCAGATGTGAATTTGAGATCAGAACCTGAGTGCCCAAACATGGACTAAACAGTCCACCTAAGTGCTCTGACATTCAAAGGTTTAGCTGGGGAATTCACCTCTTATTTGTAAGCCAGGTGATTCATACATCTGTGTACTTTAAAATATTCACTAATGCTTTACCAAAATGTCATCAATATTCCTGCCTTTTTCTTATTTAGCTACCTTGCTACTTAATTTCTTTCCCCTCGTCCAAGCATGCTTTTTCTTTTAAAAGGCACTTAACCACTATCTTCGGATATTTTATACTAAGCAACACAAGAAGCTTTCTAAGTGGAAAGATTATGCCAACTGCACAGAGATGTGTGTGCTCACTCTTGCATAAGTGAAAAAGGTCTGTGAGGATGGGGCTTAGCACAAGACCCTGCACTACAGCTGGACCTCGCTGTCTGCAATTAATAGAAGTGCTTTTAATTTAAAAGCAAATGTGTCAATTACATTTACAAAAAACATGCACCTGGAACAGTGCAGGTGAGTGTTATTTCTCTGGTTGTCCCATCGTGAGCCACAGGAAAGGTACTGCACTGTGCCCAGCTTTGGGCAAAGAACTCTTCAGGACTGATTTGGCCAGGCTTTGTATAGGCTGACAGGCCCCTGAGTGAAGTGACAGAAGCCTGAGAAACTGTAAAGACCTGGAAAGTAGCAAGGAGGTGATGAGAAATATCCTGTTGAAGTTTTCACCAGAAAGAGAGAGTGAGAACAGACAGGGGAAAAAAACTCAAAACAAAACAAATGCTGGGAGCTGATTCAGCAAATGAGACCAAGATGTTTTTCCTCCCTGACTCCACACAGAGACACATTGTTTAAACATCATAAAAGGAGGAAAGGATAATAAGGCATTTCAGAATTCATTCTTGATATTCTTTACTGCTGATAACAAAGTGCTTTCATGCTTTTTCAGTGTGCATTACTAAAACAGCATATACTTAAGGTATTTTAATTCTCACTTTTAGACTAGAAGTGACTGCTTAATACTAAAATTAGGAGGTAGAGATGGCAAGAAAATATGAGGAAAGACAAGATTACAACAAAGACTGGTGAATGATGCCTTTCAAAGAAAGACTGTATCAGAAATTCTAGTTAAGTTCACTATAGCGTTTTCCATATATATATTTCTCACCAAAAGATGAAGGGAGGCCATTCGGTGCTGTAAACCTGCCAGTGCAGCATCAGTGACACTACACTGAAGAACAAGAAAAATCTTACTGCTATTGTGCATTGCACAAAACCCAATCTAAAACAGACTACCTTAAAATACTCATTTTATTAATTTCAAGGACTGTTGAGAATGTTCATAATTTACAGCGGTTGTTACGGTAGCCTCCACAGTACTCTTCAGACTGAAAACACCTCTGGTATTTTGAGAGCAAACACTTCTAGTCAAAGGACTTGAAAAAACATTCATTTACCTAGTCCCAACCAGCACAAAGTTCCAGAGGTAATTCTAAGTGCCAAGAGATCATTTACATTTTGCTCCTATAAGCCCTGAGGCAATCTGGGTCCAGTGCGTAGCCTTGTACATCAGGAGACAACCAAGACTTGAGCATGCTGTAGCATGAAGCATTCCCTGCAGCTATCTGTACACAGCTTACATGTTACCTCTGTTAGGATAGTTACACTTGCTAAACCCTACCTCTGTGATCTTACCTTTACCAGTTTTCACATTTTGACAGAAGTGGCTCAAATAGGCATTCCCGTGAATGGGAGGTTTGAGTTTAGTACTCTGAACTTCAGCTTGCCCCTTAATGTTTGATTCATTAAAACAGGACATAGATCTACATTATCCAAATGAGTGGGTTGAACACTCACTGAGAACACTTATTCTTATGGAAATTCAGTCAACTCATTTCAAGAGGTTTCCAATATTCGACATGACAGAAATTTCATGAGTTAAATTGATCTCATTAGATTTACATAATTTGAAAGCTAATCATTAGATGAACAGCTTATAAATTTTTAGTGCTACTGTATATTCACAGAAGCCCCTAAAGTAATACATGTTTCTTATTTCCGAATGCAGTCTATTCTCATCTTTCTCTTATATCCTGTTGGTGCCTTTCATTCCAAATACCTTTAAAAGTCCTCCTCTATCATGCTCATGATTTCTTTTTCTCTGTAGGTCTGAGTTCCTGCTTATCAATGTCTGTTGCATTACCCTCTCAGATTTTTCACTGCATGCCTTTCCCTTTTTGCCCACCCCTTTCCCTTTTCATTTATCCTGCTTATGGTTTTGATCTCTACTTGTGTTCCTCCTGATCTCAGCAGGCATTCCCTTTCTGATGTCTCCCTTCTGTCTCTACTCTGTCCTCTTAGAATGATTCAGTGAATCGGAGTTGTGAATGCATCTTTAACTCGGCAGGGAATGACAGAGTACTGAATCAGAATGCACTCCCCATTAATTATCACACATATGGCTCGTATTCAATTAGCCTCAATTTGTTTTATTGACTGCCAGGGGCAAAAATTTCAGAAGAAGAGATGTTACCAGTCAAAGAGATACTGCCAAACAGTTAAACTACATCTTTGAATTTTGTATAGCCTCCCCTGAGTATGAAATTCTAGGCAACTCAAAAAAACACTTATTCTAACACCAGATCTATTTGATTAAAGGTGTCTGGTTTTCCTTGCCGATCCTTTCTCACATCTTCCCAGCTGAGTGTGACTCCAGACAAGAAGTCAACTGATGAAGTGAGGGCTGGGTTGGAGAGGACGTATGTGTACCTCTGTGCTACAGAAAGTGGCTAAAGGGGCACACATGCACATGGGGTCACTTACTCTAGGGGGGATCACAGCTCAAGACACTGAGGGGAAGGTAGTTTCCAGCAGGGCTTCTTTTAGCCTGAGGCTGTACCTGAAGCAGCACCTCTCACACCTGAATGCTGTGGCTTTGTCACTCCACTAAGCTCTGCACACCTGCTGAAAGGCATTAAAGACTTTAAAAGCAGGTAAGTATTGCAGGTACGGGTCCGTGGGCAGTACTGGTGGTGTGTAATGTGAAGACAGTGGTCAGGTGCTACAGAAGGGAGGAGGCAGGGAAGGGTCTTGAGAAGACAGTGAGATGAGTAAGTCTAATGAATAACATCTAACTTTAGAGAGCTCATGAAGAACTAAGGCTGAAGTACAGACAAAGATGTTCTTTGTTCTTCAAATGTTCTGTTTCTCTCTATTCTCTCTGCCAGTTCCAGAACCATGGCCACAAATGCACCCGGAGAGCAGGGCACAACTTCCCAAAGGCCAGTTTATACTCATTGTTTAAACAGAGGAGCATTTTTTTCCTCTAAAAATCATCTTTATTGGGAAATCTGCCAGTTTTAAGAGAAGAGTAATGAAGGAAAAACAGCAGCAGCTTGCTAACATTTCAAATTTTGCACTCCTGCCAGCCAGGGTGTGCCACTACAATCAGCATGAATACTCAAGGATTCACAAGTCAGGCCTAAGTATTCCTCAGTACAGGCTGTGGTATACCACTATAGGCTGCATTCTCAAGGATCTAAATCCCTTTGAAGTCTCCAGAAACACTGTCACCAAATTCTGCATCCTTTGTAAATAGGACCAGTCAGTCCTTGTGACTCGAAGACAACACACCAAAAATTCAGACTAAAAATCATTCATTCATTGGTCCTGTTGGTTATGACTTTTAAGTCCAGGGCACTAATAAGCACCCATTTTTGATTTGATCTACATGCTGACACTTATTTATACTGGTTTTGCAGAGCTCTAAATTAACTTAAATCTCAATAAAGACCTGGAGGAGCCCTGAGGCCAACTCAATGAAGACCTCTCTTAAAAGAACTGTGGTCGTCAAAGGAGCTAGCATCCATAAATCAGTAATAGCTGTGAGCAAAGGCACTAAGACCTCTGTTCAGTCTAGAGTAAAGTCGTGCAACTGGAATACAGTGCTTCTTTCTGGTCAGTTCCTTAAAAACAGTATAGAAATAGAAACTGAAGCAGACACAGACATGTTAAAATTAGCAAGGAAATAAAATCAATTTGGAAGAAAACTAAAACAACTGCAATGAAAAGTAAAACTTCTGGCTGCAATGCGGCTTTCATGCCAGGTAGCTGGAAATATTCAGGACAGTTTGAACCCTAAGTAGGGCAGTGACAATAGTCAGAACATAATGTTTCTGAAGTGATATTTGAGGAAAAAAGGCAAACAGTATCTCCTGTCAATTAGAGGCAAAAAAAAAAGAGGTTCTCCTATGCTGAGGCTTTGCTATAAATGTTGTCTTCAGAGGTTCATGTACCTTTCTTGAAAGTATTCATCATAAATCAATGTCCAAGCCATTACTGAACTATAAACATTGCTGCAGTTGTTCCTCTCTAAACATCACTACTATGGAGGTCTAAGAACATGTGAAAAATCAAACAACACAGCAAGAAAAGACTAAAAAGAAGAAATCCAGTCCTAAAAAGAGCAACTTGAAAGGCCTGAGTGTGCAGAACCCAAACAAGGCCCATGGACAGTTATGGGTGAATGATGCTTTGTGTTGAGAGCAGGGGTTTTAACAGCTGTAACAGATGAGCAAACTCACAGGGAAACCAAAAATAAGCATATGGAAGTGGAAGGCCTGTTATTTTACAGGGAAAAGGGAAGGAGCAAACAGTACTTTTCACACCTTCTTTTCCCACACATGTGCATAATGTGGGGTTCAACTCAAATTACGTGTACACTGGGAAAACTCTTCCCGTTCCACCTGCATGCTGTTCATGATGGGCAGCTTGAGTGAGCTGGTAGGAAAGGAGAAAAAGTCATCTGCACTACTTCTGAAGCAGGGCAGGTTTTCCTCACTCTCCCTTCCCAGCTGCATTAACCCTACAGGTGGTTATTTTCCAGACCACAACCACTGGAACAGTAACACAGTGCTACACTTTTTAAAAATACAGAGAAAAGAAAGGCTTGCTCACAGTCTCAAACACAGAGAGGCATCCTGTAATGCCAGTCTGAGATAACTGGCAATTTAATTGCAGCCTCTTTAGAGACACCTAATTAATTCAGTTACACTGCACTGTAATTCACTCAAGACACTTCAAAGAAAATGCAAGCTGTGCCTTACCCAAAAATAGGCACTGAAAGCAGAAGAATAGAAACAGGAAGGTGCAGGAAAGACAAGGAGCTTGTAAACAGTGAGATCTCCAGACTCCTGGTGGCAGTTTGCTGTTTATGGGGACAAGTCACAGCTGCTCCAGCAGTTAGACCCACTGCAAACTGAAAGTAAACTTCCTGCTCTGTTCTGTCCATTGTCATACCCAAGATACAAAGCAAGATAAGAGGAAGGGAGGAGAAGGACAGAGTCAGGCTACAAGCATGACAAAGTATTCAAAGAAAAAAGCAAAGCAGAGGAATTGGAACAACAGGGTTTGAACAAACACTTTATGCTTTAAAGTGCCTATACATTAAACAAGATTTACTGCTGTTTCCTTTTCTCTCTCTGACATCTACAGCCTAATCATTCCAACAGCTGTGAAAATAAAGAGTAAACCAGAACTCTTCAAACCGGGAAGCAGGACCCAGGCTAACAGCAGGACAAAGCCAGGGTTGCACCAACGTTTTTTGAAAACAACAACAAAAAAACCACCACAAAAACAAAAAGAGGGAGAGAGAAAGAAAATTTCTCATAGTTGAACTCTCACAAGGTGACTCGGTCATGAGCAGCAGGTCAACTTTCACATTTTACTCCCTTCTCTTTTCAACAGTGGAGCAAAAGCTGTAAAACTGTGATTGCATGTGAAACTGTTATTTCTTACCTTCCTTATTTTCTGTTCTTCTTAAAGTCACCCCTCCTTTCCCCCCAAAAAAAGATCCCTGACCTCAGAGATGTATTGGTACACTAGACTCTATGTGCAATGAGTACCAAAGTGCACAGTAAAAACAAACAGCATCTGCTGGTTGCAGGGAAGAACACCCATGCTCTGCACACACACTGCAAGAGCACAAACAGGCACAGTATGATTCCTGAATTTTGAAGAGCTTGTTAGGAATTTCACAGCTTGCTTACTATCAAAATGAATCTCTTTTTCTTTTTTTGCCCACTTGAGTTCCTTCATATCCTTGAAAAAACAAACAAGCCATCATCTTAATTCTCTAAGACTTTCAGCTCCAGCTTACATCATCCAGAGTGGCAGAAGCCCAGTCAGAAACCTGAGGACTCAAACTCCTGTTTAGCCAGCAGAAAACCCAGGACTAAAAGAAACACTGGAAATGCAACATACATGTGTGGGCACTCAGAAAACACCAGGTAGAGACAATCAAACCAACACTTTAAGGAACAGATGAAGCAGTTGCTCACCACTCAGATTACTGGCCTAATAACCCAGCTCTATTAATACACATGGTACTCTGTAGTTGCTAATGTCCAAAGCTTCAACTTTGGATTCACTTTACAGAAAATGGATATTTTTTCCTCATCTAATTTCCCACTGTTGGCTCAAATGAGATGCAAAAATAAGTTTTCCTTAAGTGAAACAATGAAGTTTGCTTGACAGTAGTGAAGTGTGCAAATACTGATGAACAGAAATGACAAACTAAGAAAGCAACCTAATTTACGACTTGGAAGAAAACCAATTTTGATATCTAGACTGCTTGTCAAAATTGTTTTCAGTTATTCCAATTAAGAGATTAAATTATAAAAAATATAACCCTGGAATTGACAACCTCTAACTTCATATAAATGTAAATGAATTTTTTTGTAGCTAATATATGATAATTTAACATAGTCATCAATATAAGCAAGGAAGCTTTTGAAATTGAGTTTGCAAAGCAGGCAAAACAAAAAAGCTATATAAAGTACATTGAAGGTAGCTTTCCCCTGAGCAAAAGGTCTGTCAACAACAATGAGTATGAAAACAGCAAAAAGAAAAGTTGAGACCTTCTGCTTTGGAGGAGCTTATCTCATACCTGTGACTTTCCATGAATACCCTGAGCTGAACTTGGGAAAATGAACTGTCAACGTACTCCAAAAGGGAAATCTGTTCGCCAGCTTCCCTGTCTGTTTGTTCTGTCCTTAAAATTCAGTGCACATCAGCCTGTAAGGAACTGCAGCCCAAAGACTGGACCGTGCAGGAGCCAGAACAACTTGCCATTCCAGCTCAAGTTCCTGATCCTATTTAACTCTACAGCTCCGAAAGAAAGCAATGATGCCATCCTTTCAAATTTTCAGATGTTGAAAGGTCAAGATTCAAGGCGGCAAGGCAAGGCCTACTCACCTAATTCAATTATTTTAAGCATTTTGTACAAAATTTCATTATTCTTAATAAAAAATTACTCCCTTCCCTTTTTCTGTCTTTTGAGTGTGTCCTTTTAATAAACCAGAGGTCTTCAGTTCAGCTCTTGCTCACTCTGGTTACGTCCTCATGTGAGCAATGAAACATTGAAATGGAAAGAAGGCAAAGGAGAATCAGAAGAGCTAGAGACAAAAGGAATACAAATTTAGGAGTCATCACTACATGTGCATATTGTGGGATGCCACAAGTTCAGGCAAACAATTATTTCACTTTGACAATCTGAATCTTCTACAAGGCTGTTTTCTACTTCTGAAAGGTTCTTGAGAGGTAAGGCTGTGGTTTTTGTTTTAAGTGAGACCATAAAAGACACACTAGAATTTCTAACAAACACAAAGCACAATTTTTTACAAAGAGTAACTTAAACCTTCATGTTGAATACAAAGATCTAGTTACTGCTTATTTTGCAAGGACAAGCAGTGGTGGATTAAAACATTAAAAGGGTTTGGTTTTTTGCGCTTGGGTTTTACAGTTTATGGGTAAAATAATTAGTCTGCTTTTCAAAAGTATTAGCACCAACTTCTTCACTTCCCTTAGAGGGAATCACAGATGGTCACTAGTGATGAAAACAAGACCTCACACTTTTTAAATATCAAGCATCAATCATTTTTTTGTATTTCCTTTGAGTATCTTCTGTTCATTTTGTCCCAAAAGATTAGATGAACCAAAAGCAAGTACAAATGATTCCCTCTATTTCCTTCAACAATAACCTAGAGACTCAACACTAACCTAGCTATATGGAAGTGATGTGCCTACAACTGAGTTTGATTCTCTAACTGGTACCTTGAAAAGAAACCACAGGCCTTCAAAATGCTCTGGTTGAAGTACAATGTAGCAGATGCTAAAACCCCCACTTCCTACTTAATATTGTTCAAAGTTTCCGTCCAAAAATGTAAAGCTGCCTGTGGGATTAGTGGTAGCTTCCTGCCTTTCCATAGCTGCCCTCAACTTCACTCCCTTGAAATAATTAACCCGTTGACCCAAGAAAAGAAGTTGTGTGAAAGAGAATGTTGTTAAGATCTGGCCCCAGTGCACAAAAATCAACTCGCCTCAAAAGGTTTCCATAAATCTCATCATATTCCAAAAGAAATACAAAGCCTCTCTCTATGACTTGGCTCTGTCTGACTAATTTCTTTATAGATGAGTACATATTTACTCACGTGACACAAGTCAAAATCAAACAAAAAAACCCCCACTTCTTCAAACTAAACAGGCCCTTTTCCCTAAAAGAAAATTAATCACTGTAATTTCTAGTTTTCAATTCTCTGTAGGTTCTCAGATACACCAGCGGCATCAATACAAGAAGTGTGTAAGTGCACAGCACTTCTCACTGGTCTGGCCAAGCCCTGCCTTGGCCAATACAATTTGCACTGTGTGTCTCATACCGCTGTTCTGCAGCTGCAGTAAGTTACTCTGAGCCTCCCTGCACATTAGTAGGGGCTGAACAGCTCACTGGCTTCCTGGGGCACAGGACCCAAAGGATCCATTCGGCCAAGTCACTGAATCCAGCCACTGACATTGCAGATGCTCATCCCTTGCAAAAACTACTTCCTGGAAGTGGTTCCCTCTCTCCAGTACTCTGTGAGCCCACCTGATCCCAGTTATCAAGAGCAACCAAATCCTGCTGGGCAGAGGAGGTAGAATTTATTCAATCTTTGTTTATGTCCTTCCTAAACTAAAGGAATGGCAGCTAAAATCTGACAAGCAATTCTTGAGACAAGCTCCAAGATCAGATGTAACAAGTAAGGACAACACACACTCATCATCTCTTTGCTACGGGAGGTACCTGCCACATCCCAAAGGGTAACATTTAACCAGGCTAATTAGTATAAAACATATTCATGCAGTATGACTCCTAGTGCCAAGGGCTTCACAGATTTAGTCACTAGCTAGCTGACAACTAGGAGTTATACTGATTTTTTTTTTCACAGCTTCGTTACTGTATGTCTGTACAACAAATGCAACATGATGCCTCATCTGTAACACACCAATAATTGTTTAAATACATTTTCAGAAGCAACCAAATAACCATGAAATAGCAAAGCACCAGAATCAAGATTCAAAGATGAACCTCTTATGCCCTAAAACAATTTAAGGATTATCTTCTGAAAGAAAAATACCTCCAGAAATGAAACTAACAAGAGCAAACCCTTTACAATTAACAAGTGTAGAAAATTTTCAATAGTCTTACTTGTAATTTTTCTCCCAGAATTTGATCGGTCTTGCATATGATGCGATAAAGATGACACTACCCAGAAACGGACTCAATGGTGTAGAAAAGACTGAAGCGGCCAGAGTTTGGAAAAAAAGCATAGCAGAGTCTGAAAATTGCAAGTTAAGGTAACACAAATGATTTCACTATACTTTAAAACTTTGAGGCAGCACTTTGAACTATTTTTTTTGCTGTTGTTGTTGTTTATTTTACCAAAGAGGTGGTAGGTAAAAGAAAGGAAGGCAGGCAGTGCCAAATTACCTACTACCAGCATGTCATCCGTGGCTCTTCAATACTACACAGTTGTAACAGAGGCGACATGTCTGAACAGAGCACATTATTATCCGAGTCACCCTGTCTAATCTCTGCCCTAGGACAGATCCTGAGCATAGGCAGCACAGTTAAGTGCCCTTTTCCAGCTAATGTAGCATACCTTTCATAACACAGGAGTGCCTTTCCCGAGTCTGACACAGAGTTTAAAACCCACACACACAAAAAAACAAAAAATCATTTTCTTGGAAGTTCTTCCTTCTCTGCACTTGGAGTCTTGCTCTCACTGTGTCCAATGTTCCATTCTGTGAGTTTCTGCTTGTTTTGGAATGACCTAGTTACGTAGTGAAACTACACCTCTATGATCCAACCAGCTGGTTTAAAGGCATGTTAATTCTTACTGACAGTTTAATATTCCATGCTGATCAAAAGGTTAAAAACGTTCAGCATTTCATACTTTTTGAAATATATATGAAATGAGGATGTGAGGACAGTGGAAAAGTAACTATCACACATAAACATCATAATGAATGCCTGAATCCATAGCTTACTTTAAATGTGAAGTCATATTTCAGACTGCTGGAAAGCAAGTTAGGAGATAGATAAAGATACTGAGAAGGATGCTAATTAAAAGAAACACAAGCAAATAAAATATTAGGCTTAAATTCTTCATTAATTCATACCACATCCATGAAGTGTAAGGAAAAAGACTTCCAAGTTGGCATAAGAGACCAGTTGTCCTTCCTTACACCTCTCTTGGGAGGAAGGTGCAAAGTAAAGCAAGCAATGAACTAAAGAACCACTATCAAGGTACAGTGATCAAGTGCATCTCAGTCTAAATTGCAGGTCAAATCACCCAATAAGCACAGTCTTTTAGATTACCCTCTTATAGCAATATACTCTATGTGTGTCCCACAGTCTCTGAGACTTCACGCAAAAACATTTTAACACATGTAGCATCATTTTAGGTACAACATTTTCATAAAAAGGCTAGTCAGCCATGCTTTCAAAGCCATTTGCAAAATCTGAAAACAAATGTTTACCAAAAGATACCTCTCAAATCCCTCAGACTTACTAAAAGAGCACATTCTGGAACGGTTTCTTCATGCATTAGAGTTTGAAAAATGAGCTGCCCTGAGTCTGAAGTTTAAAAAAGTGACAGAGAGCACAGAGCAGAAAGAAAGTGCATCAAAAAAGTTAAACTGTCATATTACACTGTAGTCATAACCAAGCACTGGCTGTGAAAGATGAACAAGTATTTACAAGTGTCAGTAAAGGAAGGAGGCATGGGAGCTGAAGAGAGGAAAAGAGAACAAAGAGGACAGACAAGGAGAGCAAATCGGGTTTTTTTAAAGCAGGTTCTAATATCATGATTGAAAAATTGATTGAAAAATTGCCACCATCATGAGTTAAGACACTTTGCCCTCCACTGTAAACTGTTTGTGTCTAAGACTTAATCAGTAGCACCAGGGTTTTTTTCCCTAAAAGACATAATACTCTACTAAACGGATGATAGAAGACATTTCCCATTTGACTTGTGAAGAGTGATATTAGCTGTTTTGTATCTGTAAGAGTGCCATGAGAGCAAGTAACAGCCTGACTCCCATATGTATAGTTGACGTGTGCAGTAGGCAGTTATCTGTCATCAGGGATTTTGTAATTTAAGGGTATCCAATTAATTTTTATTAGGTAATTTATTTTTTTTTGAATGCCAATGCTTTAACTATAAGTAAAAAAACCAGAAAAGAAGTGTCAAAAACTTACAGGCATACTTTCTTATACTATGTCCCAAGACAGGTTTCCTGGGTACCATCTTTGTTAGGCTACACCATGTAGAAGCAGAACTTGTTTCTTTGTGAATAATGGATTTTCTTTTTAAGATGGCCAAAGTCAAATTTTGAGAACAAAGAAGCACAAACCTAGAAACTCTCCAACATTAAATAAAACATTGTATTTAAGGATTAATTCTTGTAGTTTAAAAATCTGTTTAAATTCAAACTAGCTTCAAAACCAGTAACTGAAAGACTGACATTTTCAAAATCTCCCATCCCTTTTTTTAACTCAAAACTGTGCAGCCAGCCCAGCCCAAATCCTCTGTTTCTCAAAAGTCACATTTTTACTTGCAATTACTATAGATCCCTTCCAGGCACACAATCACCTAGAGGATGGGAAAATTAAGTATCACATTTTCTGATGTTAGAGCTGTAACCCTGAAATAACTAAAGCAAAAATTCTCCTAAGCAGCATAATCTCCACCACAAACTCAATTCCCCCTCTCTCCCTACCCCGCTCAATTTCATTCTTCATTTATTAGGTAAAATCTTCTTTTGAACTATAACCTACACTGACTTTCTCAGTGTGCTGATATTTACAAATTCATAACGTCATCTTACCCATTTAAACACTGGAATGTGAAGTCACAGATCTCTCCTCAAGCCAGAAGCCCATTCCCGGTCCTGGTCTTCCGGCATTAAGAGGGACTTTGAGTATCATCTAGTCCATCTAGCAGACACAAGTAGGATCAGCTAAACCTATATATGACTCTTGATAGACAGTCATCCAAATTCTTGAAGATCTTTAATGGTGGAGACTCCACAAACTCCATCAGGCAAAGCTCCACACACGTTGCCCTTCAGGCCCTGCATGCTGGAATCACACTCACTAAAGCATGCCGAAATGTTCGTATCACTGAGCTCTACAGCAAAAGCTCACCGAGGCCCTTCGAAATTTAAAAATTTACATCCTGTTTGCAGATGTGGTGGAAGCAATTAAGAGCCACAAATAATTAACTCTGCAAAGAAATGGCAGGCTTAGTGCCTCTGCAAACTGGAACATGCATTCATCATTACTATTTGCAGGGTTATGATAACAACAAATAAAAATACGTGCAAAGAGGCAGAGTTATTGTTGTTGTGGGACTAGTGACTTCAGCATTTAACCAGTATCTTAATTGCAACATTGCCTTGGAAGACAGATTTGCATTTACAAAGCATACTATAAATAATAGAAAGCTAGGCTAGATCACTTCAGCAATAACTCTGTAAACAAACTAAACCCTGGTGTAACTACTTTCCATTTCGCAAAACTTGATTGGTACTTTTACGGAGAGAAAAGTGATCACTGCACAAAATATTTGTGACCAAAGGGAAACTTGTAGAAACGTAATCTTAGTTCTTAAATGTTTTGCTAAGTACCTTCACACACACTTCTCCTGCAATTCACAACTACAACAGAGATGAAAATGTTTTTTTGTTGTGAAATTCTGGAATGACTTGCTACAAATCACCTAAAACTTTTAGACAGATCACTGCTTTTATAATGCTTTTCTTCCATAAGCAGGTAATCTAAAGCTTTCCCTCTGGGAGTTATTCTGTGTGCACTTCCCTCTGTCCAAGGCATTTATTCTTTATCCTTCCTATCTAGAAATATAAGCACTGTTAATCAACATTGCATATGTTTCACAGCAAAGAGCAGAGGGAAAAAATCACTCAAGGGAATAAAAAACAACCCTGTGAGATGAAAGGGACAAAGACTTAAGTGTGTATATCTAATAAACAGTACAAAGTAAACTCTTCAGTAGGTCTGAACCAAAACCACTTTGTAAACTCTTCTTCCACAACTTTGGTTAGGAGAGAAGGAAGAAATTAAAAGTTGGTATCTGATCATGGCTTAGATGTCAATAAAGTTGAATTTGTTCAGTTAAAATGTTTTATTCTGTAATTTTTTTTTGTATTCAGTCAAGTTGCTAACTGAATTTGACTTTAAACAGAATAATTCCTGTTCAAAAAATTCAATATACATTTTTTAACCTTAAAGACACTTGGGGGTCATTGAACTCTGTGTTTTACTCCCCATACCCACAAACCAAATATTCACAGCCCTGGAACAGGCACCAAAACAGAGTGCTACTGAAGGACTGCTTTGGTGCTGATGAACATTTATCATTACTCATAAAACAGAGCGGAAATTTTAAAATAACATTTTAAAATAAGTTACCTAGGAGTTTTGCACCTTGTTCAAGCACCATAAAGAAAGTACATACATGAAGAGGCACTGAAGAATAAAGAAAAACAAACTCATAAAGGATATGAGGTATTGCAAAGAGCTGAGCAAAAACATGGAACGACGATCCCCAGGCAATCTGCCAAGGAGCAATGTATGTCATGATGAACTGCAACTTCTGCAGCAGGTCCCACAGCTGGAAAAAAAGAACCACATGATAACTTTTTAGGCACTGAGATAATTTCAAAACTAATATCTGAAAGAGACACTTTAGAACTGTGCCCTGAAACAAACATGAGATAAATTATATTGTATTTTTGGCTTTCATGGGTATAAAGGTCTTACTTTAGCAAGGCCTAAAAGTATATTCTTCAATTAAAATTCACACTTGCAATGAGGTATGTTTTTAACGACGATACTGAGGTAGTTCCCAGATTACCTTTCAAAAGTATGTTTGCTCTAAATAGAAAGTAGGAAAACAGGTTCTGATATTCACTGAATATATAGCACCGCAAGTCAGATGGTTACAGAAGAGGAGACTCCAGGAGAAACTGGGTATAGTGAACAGAGGAAGTTCAACATATGACATGAGTGGCTCTCCACATGGAAATCAGAACTACTTCTCAAGAACAGAACATTCTTATTTGTTGACTCCATGGGAGAAGCATATGCATGGTATTAATGATGAATTGCAGCTGCATTTTCAAGACCATTGTACCATAGAAACATTGCATAAATATGAGATTTCATTGTTGTGCAGTACAAACTGAAAACCACAATGAATTTACTTTTGCTTCCTGTAAAATAGCTTGGTGCTGCAACTAGCAGTTTCCGATTCAAGAATGATGTGTACTTACTCCCTGGAATTCATTTTTTTCCCCTGCCATTTCTTTTGGCATCAGGCCAAAACAGATCTTATGTCTCATCTGCATCAGGCCATCAGATTCATATTGCAGAGCAAGTTTCTGACAAACTGTCAGGAAAGATTTGGCCATCAACAGACATTAGTGCCCAAAACACATACAGCTGACAGTGAAACAGGAGCATATGCAATATTTCATGCTCATATAGCAAATACACATTGAATTTCTAGGAGTAATTTTTTATTTGAGTTAGTGAAAAACAAGACATCAGCAACATCCTGAAAAACACTGAGACTATATCAATACTTGTACATTAAAATGCTGCCAGGGGATGTTACCAAGCATACTGCGTGTGTTTTAAAACTGTTAGAAAGGTGTCTGGGAAGGTTTTGGTGTGGCCCAGCTAGCACTCTTCCAAGCAAGCCCCAGGAGCTCTTTTTGAATGAAACCCCTCTAGGTGGCAATTCCATACCTCCACCTTGAGTACAGTCTTGGAGAGTTCATTAGCATGGACACAAGTTTCCCCATGACGGCTGGCCCCAGGGACAGAGCATGGTGTTAGGCACGCTTCATGTACTAATATGCTGACAGTCAGAGAGGATGCACCTTCTCTGGCCATCTCATTTCATCTGCCCTGAAGTTACGGCCCCCAAAGTAACACTTGGCCATCTGTATCGACAGATGCACATAACAAGGTGCTTCACTGAGCTTCTCCGTGAATTGTCGTAAATAATTGCAAATTAATTGTGAGGGAAGTAAGAATGACTAATAGCATTGACCTGGTTTGGTCTTTGTGCTATCAAACTATCAGAGAAGCAGCTGCTGACTCCAGTTGTAACCAGTGTCATGCTGTCTCCAGTTACAACTAATAAACCTTCCAGTTGAGATGCAAGAAGTGCTTCACATGCTTTCTTTGCTTTGGCATTACTCAAATTAGCAGCAATATGCAAAATATAGGTAATATTAACTTTGCACAGATATACTATTTAAACCACGAAAAGCCCTGATAAAAACAACCTGCTATGATCCCTTCAAGGCACAGCCCGGTTACCCCTATTTAGTTTGAAAAACTCGTATCTTGCTGACTTGGTTTTCTCTCAAAAATACTACACGTGACTTAAAACTACAGCATTGAAGCAGGAAAGTAAAGCTGAACTAAAATAGAACTCATATTTATTTATTTGAACAGTATTTAGCAGGTTGTGGGGTTGCCTTGTTTTGCTTAATTTTTATTTATCTGAAATGTCTCACTGAACAGGTAGAAGAAAAAGTGTATCTGCGAAAAGATTTAAGTGAAGGGCTGGAAAAAGCTAATGACTTGCATTTGAAACCTCAAAAATTCAAAACTGCAGCACAGCCCAGTGAAGTTCTGCCTGTTACAGATTGAAATCACAAAGCTGTAAATCATCCCAGCTGTGCTCAAAGCACAGAGTTCATCAAAAGGTTTTCAAGCCTCAAATAAAACTCAGGTTTTGCATTTGCTGGGAAACCAAATCCAGGAGGACACCCTTCTGGCTACTTGTTCCATTACATCAATTTAAGCATTCTTTAATATTTATACATTCTTGCAAAACAGGCCATGGAACGCAAGTTCTCAGTTTCACCTAACAAGTCCTCCTGCTTCTGCATTCACCACTGCTTGAACTTGCTGTTGTCAACACTTGCTTCTCAGCTAACACTTCTACAAGACAGGCAAAGAAGCTCATTTCCATTCACAAGAACATGAATGCAAGGAGAACGCTTTTGTGAACCTCTCTTAGTTTCTGAAAGCCTTACAACACCACACTTAAAAGCCTGGAAATGTGTGATTTTCAAGCTACTGCTTGCATTAAGAGTTGTCAAGTGCCTTTATTACCTCTCAAATTCCAGCTTCCAGGGCATGTTCTGCAAAACACTTTCGGAGTAACTTGACATTAGCATTTTATATATATTTTTTACAACTATAATTACTAAAGGTGATGTCATCTAGCAACTGTAACATTGAGATGTAGGAAAGGGGGACTTGCCTTTACATCTTCTCTTTTTCATTTTGCTAGAACCATCTGAAAAAATATTTCTCCTTATCAGTTTCACCCAATTTACTATATACTTTCTCCTATACCTAATACAGGAACTCCAAGGAATCATGAAGTTTTTCTCACAGAAAGAAACTGAAGCTGCTAAAAATTGCCTTTTTAAATAGGGAAAGCTTGTCCTCAGAAACAGCCATGCTCTACATGTAGCCACTTCGACTACAACTAACTGCATTTCAGTCTTCAGTAACCTGAAGACACAAGCAATCTTTTCTAAATTGTCAGAAACAGTACAGAATTAATTAGAAAGAGATAGGAAAGCCATCTGGAGCTGAATCTGGTGAGGAAAACAAAAGGCAACAAGAAGGACTTCTATGGTTGTATCGACGACAACACATAGACTAGAAAAACCCACATGGACCCAAAGACGAATAGGGCAAGGGACCTGGTGACAAAGAGCACAGAGAAGGCCGAGGTACTCAATGCCTTCCCTGCCTTGGTCTTCACTGATAAGCTTTCAGGAGTCACCAACCCCAAGACCTGTGAGAAAGCATGAAGAAATTAAGACACCCTAAATAACAAAGGATTAATTAAGGGTACATTGAATCAAAATAGAAAGGAAAAAACCACTGCCGTGGGACCTGATGGGACACCTCAGCCCTTCTGTGATTCTGTAACACACAAAATTTATCTTCAGTAGTTTTGTTTGAATGAGGGTGTGAGGTATATTTTATAACAGTGCTAGATACAAAGAGGGAACCTTCTCATCCAAAGTGAAAGTGGGAAAAAAAAAATCTGTGATGAGTTTTAACCCTCTCTTCATAACCTTTTCCTTAAAAAAATCATAAAATACTAAATTTAATTTAAGACTTTTGCATCTCAGTTCAGGATGATTTATAAAAGAATAGTTGTATTAAGCCTTATTAGATCATCAATGTTTTCTACAGTTCACTAAGCAGAAATATTATATGTAATATATTACTTAGGGGGCACAGAAGTTCTAATAGTCCTAGATATCTTTACTCATGTGACAGTTTTGCACAATAAAGAGTTTTTAAAATCTTTGATAAAGAGTTTAAATTATGTTCAGTGAATTTAAACCAGCACATTCCCACTACTGTCAAGTGAAAATGCAGAACATGCATCCATCTTTCATATTTATTTTATGTAGACACACATTTTATCTCAATCATCCTTAAGTCTTCTATGAGCTCTGAAGCCTCTACAGACTTCTGGTGCATCAGCTAGTATTATATATATATATATATATATATAAACAAAGCAAAGGCAAAGACTTATCTTTTCAGGATTGCCTTTAAATCTGGTTATTCTTACTTAACCAAATTTAAGTAACATTACGAACTAGAGATTAATGGAAATTAGTTAACATGCATGAAAACATAAAAGATATAGGGAGTCCGAAACATCACTAAAATGGGATCTCCTTATCTCAGTTTGTTAGATTTCGATAAACTAGGCAGAGATTAACACTTGAATTTAAATGACACAAAGTGAGATGGAGACTACGCAATGCTTTCAGCTTTTGGCAGCCTTTCTATATGTTTAGCATCTGTTGGGACTCTGTGTGGGCAGACTTCTTGGCAATGCTGGGACTAAATAATGCAAAAACATTAACATTTTCTTGCTAAGTTTGAATTTTGCTGTGTTTTAAAAAACCTGCACATACATATTGTTTTTAAACAAGAATAACTGTCATATACATATGGCTATATGCTCTATATGCAACACAAAATTGAGAGATTAAAAAAGTTAGGGGCAGAAAGCAATTATTTCCCATTTGAACAGATATTTCTCTATATTCCACTTTAGATGCTGAGAACTTGTGACCAATTTGAACTCAGACTATGAGAGGGGTATTTAGTTTTTCATGTTAAGCTAATTCTGGTCAGTTGGTAACTCCAACTCTTAGAATTAAATTGTAATATCTACTGGGGTTTTTTTGTTTGTTGTTTTTTGTATGTTAATAAAATTAAGATACATCAAGAGGGAAAAGTGAGTATGTATATGTTTTTGAATATGAAATTAAACTTAGGTGGAATAATTTTATTCTTGTTCACAGCTTTGCTTTGCAAATCATTGACTTTCTGGTTTTTATTTAGTACTTATTTAGTATTTATTTAAAACAAGCTTCACCTATGAAATCCTACAAAACAAGATTTGTTGGAAATACTAAAGGTTTTTAATGTATATGTCTTAACTAATTGTGACATTCTATTTTTGTATTTGAATCTACAACGAAGACTTTCCAGGCTGTCTTTATTCGCATATGTTTACAGACATTTGAAGACTTTATATTGTGGTTTTCAAAATCACTGTCTAATGCAATACATACAAGAGAATCAAAATATAATCAGTGCAAGGCTCTGATATTAAACCTTGGAGGAAGGAATATATCCCTGAAACACAGCATTGAGTACTTACTATTGACAGTGTACAAAACAGGCGTGGTTTAAGCAGTTTGAGTAACAAGCCTTGCAACCTTACAACTGAAGTTAAATGTTAACCAGATGCAAGTATGATGAGGATTATGACAATAAGATGACCATAAAGCCCTGGATCTGCTCCTGGCAGGTGCTGCTTCCTCCTACATTGTCAGCTGATACCAAGAGCCCAGGGAAGAAGCCTGTGGCACTGTAAAAAACTGACTTCCATACATCCCAAGGTGCGCAAAAAGGATAAGATCAGAGCTCGTAATTTAATATGCAGAAGGCCAGACAAGCAAAATAAATCAGAGCAGCTGGGAGAACACTCATGAACTGCACTGATCCAGCCTTTTCAGCGAAGCCTTCATAGGCATGGCTTCTGCCAACACTATCTTCCCAGAAACTTCCTTTACTAAAGGACTGGACCTCTGCAAACCTCATGAAGTTCAACAAGGCCAAGTGCAAGGTCCTGCACCTGAGCTGGGACAATTCCAAGCACAAATGCAGGCTCCTTGGAGAATGGACAGAGAGCAGCCCTGAGGAGAAGGACTTCAGGGTGTTGGAGGGTGAGACACTGGACATGTCCCAGCAACATGCATTCGCAGCCCAGAAAGTCAATCGCATCCTGGGCTGCATCAAAAGCAGCATGGCCAGGTCAAGGGAGGTGATTCTGCCCCTCTACTCTGCCCTGGGGCCCCAGCACAAGAAAGACATGAACCTGTTCGAGTGGCTCAGATGATGATGATCAGAAGGATGGAGCACCTCTCCTATGGAGGCAGGCTGAGAGAGTTCGGGTTGTTCAACCTGGTGAAGAGCAGTTTCCATGGAGACCTTAAAGCAGCCCTTCAGTACCTAAAGGAGGCCTACAAGAGAGCTGGAGAAAGGGACGTTTTACAAGGGCATGAAGGGACAGGATAAGGGTGAACATTTTTTAACTAAAAGAGATTTAGATAAGGTATTAGGGAGAAATTCTTCACTGTGAGGGTGGTGAGGCACTGGAACCTGTTACCCAGAGAAGCTGTGGATGCCTGATCTCTGGCAGTGTTCAATGACAGGTTGGATGGAGCTCTGAGCAAACTGGAAGATGTCCCTGCCCATGGCAGCAGAATTGGAATTAGGGAGATCTTTAAGGTCCCTTCCAGACCAGGCCATTCTATTATTCTGTGGTAAAAGTGGACGTGAGAAAAAGCACAAAGTGTGCACTGAAACACTAAAGATTTCTCTTTCACTGCTTGCATCAACAGATAAAGAACATACCTCTATCAGCATGAAGGCACATGAACATAGTCTTTGGTGAGTTGTGAGCCAGACTGACCTAGCAAGTGGGTGTATATCTCCCTGACTGTATTTGTCCCATTCTAAAGAAAAACAATAAACACAAAAAAAGAGAGAGAAAATGTAATTTGGGAATAGTGTAAGGAATTGAGTCTGACAAAGAGGTCAGTGATGGAAGGCTGAATGAAAAATCAATTAAACCATTCCTCCAATATTAAAAGGAAACATGAACTGTACAGTGCCCAAGAGAGTTAAGGAGTCTATGGAAAATACCACTGGGATTATCCTGTCAAATATCAGATGTAGCCTTGGGTATTTTACTCAGCAGAAGGGGTCTTAAAAGGATTTATAAGCCAGATATCAAAAGTTGAGGAAACAGCTGTGAGCCAAGAGGGTACTGATGATTAAGACATTGGATTTCAGTATGCACAAATGGCAAGGAATGGATTAAAATATGAATAAACAACTTAATTCCAGAAGCTTTGAAGTGAAACATCAGATTTAGAGAAGGATGAAAAATCTGAAGGGAAAGGGAAAAGAGTGAGGCTTTTGACTTAGTAGTAGCACCTAAATCAATGGAACATGCCAACTAACCAAGAGTTTTATTGCCACAAAGGCAATAAAAAGATCCAATAGGTTAATTACTTGACTTCAACAAAGCACCAAGAAGGTCAATGCACTTGGCAGCACTTTCTCATAAAATGAAGGAAAACAAGATGACATGCATAATTTCTTTCCTGTCCAAGGGATTGTGTTGTGGATGTTGAAAGTTAAGCCTGAACAGCACAGGTCTGTCAGGCTGTTAAAAACTGGCTGCCTTAGCTGGATCTACGTTGACATAAAGATCACCTTTCATAAATGAGTGGTCTTGGATATTAAGGCAGAAAGAAGTATACAGAAAGGGAAAAATTCTTCTAAAAATAAAAAGTGTGGATTGCTCATTAGCTGGAAAATGTATTCTGGGAAAGAAGAAAAAAATATCAGACAGGGAAATTGCATACTTAAGTGAGCTCAGCAGGAGTAAGAGTACTTAGGCAAATTAATTCAGTGTTAATGAAGGCAAATTTAACAAGCTCTGCTTCTTTGATTATTTTGCCTTACTCATGAAGACAAATTCAGAACCCTCAGAGGACCTGACGATAAAAGAATATAAGGTGATTTCATATTTTTGTATTGCTAATTAGTTCATCCACACACACAAATTAAGAGGCCATTAAACTGCCTGACAGTAACACATAAGACACTGAAAGGGAGAAGAAGATAAGAAGTTGTAGTCCTATACATTACAGGGTTAATGGCAGTGGGTCTTACCATTTCCATGAAGATCCATGTACTAGGTGAGTGTAAGCTAGGGGTGGCTTGCTCTTTAGGGCTTTAAGAAAGCTACACAGATTCGTCAAAAATCCATATTGCAAAGTACAGGTATCATTCTCATTTGTACTCCACACATGAAAGAGTTGCTGGTAGAAGAGCCAGTTTAGCAGTTTGGCACACAGGAATCTCCAACATGCTGCTGGTTGCTCCCAGTAGTGAAAAGACTGGTAAAAAACTCCCACCAGTCTTTTGTAGTAGCCACAAGCACACTACAGCCATAAGCACCTACATTTACACTACTGAGCTGTTCTGCTGTCTTTGCTTCTTCAGCTCAACATCAGCTCTACTTGAGGTTCCAAAAGCAGTTCAGGGAGATACTATGACCCCTCTCCACCAGCAGAATTTACAGGATGCCTGTGGCACTGGATGAAATGGAAAGCCACATCTTTAACAGAGCACAGCAAAAGACCTGGGGACAAGTCTTGCCTTGAACATCTTTGTTAACATTCAACCAGTGCCAAAGCGATATACCTGCTGTTGAATGACTTATATTCATTTCTACTTCACACTTAACAATACCAGTTCATTCTTGACTTGAACAGTTGTTATTTCAGACATCCTTTAAAAGCTTCTCACACATCTGCCAAGGAGAGCAGTGCTGGGTACATTCCTATTTTACTTTTTTTGTTTGCTTGTTTGTTTTTATCACAATGAAAAAAAATGGACTGAAAGAGCTATAACATGCACTTTCCCATTCCTATGCTCTTCCTCTCATAAGCTTCGCGTGCATTAAGAGTTTTTTCTCAGTTAAATATTGTCAATAGGCAGCAAAAGGATGCAAGAAAGGCCTGTTTTTTCATCGCTCCTGCTTAGTTTATTCAAGCAGGTTAAGACTTCCACAGTTTTTTACCCTATTACAGAAAAAGTCTGAGGTTTTTCCTACTATTAGAAGTCTAAGAAAAAAATCTCCTAAGTCCTTTTATATTCTCCATGTCTGCTATGCCTTTGAAAAATGTATTCTGGTTTTTGTGGGTTTTCATTATCACCTAATATGAACATTCTTATTAACCTTTGCAGTGACATGATCTCCTAAAAAGTCTAGAGAGAGCAACTGGCTCATTTGAAAAGTTTACACGGAGTCACGTAGACTAAGACTGTCTTGATTATCTGGTTTGACTTCCTGTAGAATACAAAGCAGACCATTACACCCACAATTTTTGAATGAGCAACCACATATTTTTAAAAGGCCATTCAGCTCAAATTTAAAGACTATAGACAACATGAGTTTTAGGCAGAAGAATTCCAGGCTGTAGCCAAATACACAATCTGGGCTGGCTATATGGAAAGCCTTATCTTAGCGTAAGAAAGATGAAGAAGTCCTGTTTCACTTGAATTGAAAGCTGCAAACGTTTTCAAAAACAAATACGAAAGTCTTTCCTAAATGTTTATCTTGCTTCCTTCCAAAGGCAATTTGAAAGACAAAACAGCACACTCTGCATATGTTTGATCAACTTTTAGTGTTTCCACATTCTGCAACATGTCAAACTGTAAACAGCTAATCGTTTTTAATATAGAAGTGAATTAACTGAGTCACATTACTAAGTCTTAAATGTTAAAAAGACCAAAAAAATCCAAAGTGATTGAAAAATTCCTTAAGAATAGAACTGAATAGACTCTCTTGTTCTCTCTGTTATCTCAGTGTGGGTGTCTTGGCTATTTGCAGACAGAGATAAAAATCTGTGTGCAGCAACTCGGACTTCCATGTCCCAGCTTGTTCAGGGAGCAACATGCTCATTTGGAGCTTCTGATTTTACTAAACTACATTAAATCAACATCACAACAGGGAAAACAAGGGAAACAAAATCAGTGGAATATTCAGAAATACTCTACCCAACATTATTAGCAAAGTTTTATTCCATATAATCTGTGTCAAGAGTCACTAGTGCAGTTGTGAATGTTGAATTTAGATGCTTTCTTTCTCAGTGCCTGGCAAAATTAAAAGCCATTACCACTGTGCTTTGAAAGTGTGTAAATTTTTTTGCAGAGTAATCTTGCTTAAAAATTACCATCACTATGACTAAGGCACAGCACTTCTAGTGTTCCCTAATTCAGAGGGTTGTAAATTGACATTTTCAACATGCAAGCAGAAATCAGTCATGATTGTGTAATAAAAACTCTGCAAAGCTAAAGGTGATGGTAATAGAGACTACTTCAGATTTTGGTTTTATTTTTTAAAATAGCTGTAAACATAAAAATGACCAAACTACAGACAGAATGTGTGAAGACCCATAAACCTTTTAAGAACAAAGGTGGATGCAGCTTGCTTAGTGCCTATACTATGAAATAAACACACATCTTTATCCTCAAGTGATCATATCCTTTACTGAGGTTTCACACTACTGAGCTAATTAAAGCTCAAACCTTAATTAGGCTAAAGAAAACTTATGCCCTTTATGATTTCAAATTAAAAGGAATTTAATTGCTATCATCTGCAATGCTATTTTTCATATTGGCTCTAATGATTATTGTTTAACTGTGCATGTGCTTTTGTAATATAAATTATTCAACCGTTCAACTCCAATTTTTTTAAATGGAACAAGGACAATTCCACTTGCTGAACTAATGACCTGCAAAATTTCAGATATTATTAGATACAAAGATGGCAGATCAATGCTAAAACTACCTTTTCAAAACATGTGTGTAGTATAAGCTTTCAGTCTAGTAGAGCAGTAGTTATTCTAGCAAACCTCTCTGCTCAATTTGATACACATCCTTCGTTACCTTATTCTTACTGCTAACACTAATCTTTCTACTGTGAACAGTAGCTTCAAACTACCCAAGCAACTCTCTAAAAAAAAAAAAAGGAAAAAACTTTACATCTCTTTCTTAAATAAGCATTCAATAATCCACAGCAGTATTGTGATATGTTCACAAGGTCAGCATTTTCAAAGGAGTTAACAAATAGTGAGACTTTTGATTCTGGTATGCTAATTTTTTGATCCTGTAGAGAGGTTTTTGAAGAATGAGTTCTAGGACTAAATAAGCCATTATCCACACACGGGATGTCCACTGATGTACATCACTGACAAACTGCTCTGGAGACAGAAATTCACCCCTTACTCTAGGGAACGTGGTAAAGGAACAAATACTGAAAACTTGCACAGTGCTAGCATCACTTGAACTGGTTTGGTTATCTTTTACTCCAAAGTAAGAAGCTTTAAAAATTACTCTAACCCTAAACACTATTTTAGGATCACAGGGTGGAGATGATTCTTAACAGATTTGCATAATCTCTTCTACTCCTTTTCTTCTGCCCTTCCTGCCCCACCTTTCCCTCCTCACCCTAGCAGAGAGAAAGCAGAACAACAGGTCTGTGGGTTGAAGGCTCAAAGCAGGTGAAGCTCCTACTGGAGTGTGATCCACAAGTTTAATGAAAAGACTGATCTCAAGTTCCCTCATCAAGTTGTGCTTCATCCTTTCTCCTCCTCCCTTACAGCACCACAGAAATAAACAAGGAAATGCATTTAATTTCTCCTTCACTCTTCCCATGAAAGACTGGGAACTCCCAAAGTAACACCAACAACCTGGGCCTTTCTTTAAGAAGCCAGAAAGTTCCAGGTGGGCATGGACAGCAGTATAAGCTGATATCCCTTGTGTAGAATGGCTAAATATCTCCATAGCACATGCAGCAACCAATAGAGAACCATGTCTTTCTCCTCTCAGAAATTGATACTAAGTGGGTCATACTCACATGTATAGTAAGAATATTTTAGAAAAAGAAACCAACCAAACAAGCTGAAGAAAAATACCCCAAACAAAAAGACCCACCCAAAATCCAAACAAAAACAAAAACAAACACCTCACCAGAGCTACCCGTGAATGAATACTTTTGAGTCTTCAATACTTTCCCATGATTTATCAAGGTATCAGTGAAATCTACTTCTTTCAGTGAAACAGCATAGATTCCAAACCAAGATCTGCTCTGACTCATGCAGAAAGGGGATTTTTTCTTTTCTTAAGTAAACTCAAGGAGAGCACACTTCAAGAGTTAACAATGCAACAGAGAGGAAAGTGCTCTGAGGTTAAGGTTAAGGGCAGCATCACAAGGATAACAGACTGAAAATAGGAGAAGAAAAATGTTAAGGCTGACATTAGGAAAACATTTATTATCATGAGGATGATTAGATAATGGAATAATTTCCCAAAGGAAGTTGTTGAGTCAACCACTAGAGGCATTCAAAGGAAACCTAGATAAAAACACCAGGCAATTGATCTGGAGGGCAGTCCTGCACTAATGACCCAAGAGGCTCTTTCCAACTCATTGAGGATTCTCCTCTTGAAAACAACAACTCTGAACTTTATACAGAAACATGTGAATGAAAAGTAAATGTAAAACATTGGAAAACCCTGTTTTCATTGTTAGACTTTTTCCTCTGTAGTACCAACAATTTGTGTCTGTATATGCATTCATTACTTCTAAAAGATTCTAACACTTATTGATCAGCACAGTAACACTGAGAAGACATGTCTGCCAAAGAAATTACCGGAGCTATAAAACTTGCCTTATGAAACACAATGGACATCATGAAGAAATCCAGCAAGAAATTTTCTGAAATGTCTCTGTAGTCAAATCGGAAGAAGATTACAGTAAAGCTCAAAGTAACAAATTGATTAATAGGATTACAGAATGAGGAGCGGAGGAGTTTCATCCCAGCAACTGTTATCAGGATAATGTCACAGCTGTAAGAAAGGCAGAGAAAAAAGCCTATTCAAGTCATAAGGCAATAAATTATGAAGCTCTTAAATACACATATCTGTATCAGATGTATTTTAGATTGCCATGCATATCTAAAGCTACACAGCTTTTTTATTAAAAGAGCACAGGATTAATATCAGAAATCACCACATTTATTGTACCTACATGCAACTCTGTGTTTTTCCCTTATCATTATCACACACTTGCAAGCTGTAATAAAGAATGAATTCTGTACTAAAAATAGTAGTACTAACTACTAAAACCCAAGAATCTAGAACAGACATTTTTATATACCTCTTAAAATAAAATGTAAGTCTAGGAAATATCTTAGCACTTTCATTAATAAATTACTGTAATTTGAAAAAAAATTGAACTCTTTTTTCTGTTATGACAAGACATTTCACTTGATTAGAGATTTTATAACAGTACTCCTAACTTCATTATGTACTGCCAAAATTCTGGATAGAAACACATAAATGTGAAGTGCTTGAACTTCTTACTATTGTTCTTGATCAGATGTAAAGAAATTGTGTTGCACCTATGTCTTGTAAAATGCAGGAACTTCAATGTATAACGAGTGACAAAATAGGCCAGGTATCTGCAAAGCATGTGGAACATTCTCCTTAATTTTGCTGTGAACCAGGAGAATACCTGTTGCCACGCCATGACACTTGACAGGCCGGAAAGCTCTAAACAGTTTTTTGTCATTCTAGCAAGCTTCAGAAGTCTGTACATTTCCCGGATGATTTTATTTTATGTGATATTTATTCATTATTGTGTATCTCCCGTAATGCAGTTGCAACTTTGAGTGCAGGTCATTCTAAAGGATCACTGGGACATCACCATTGGAATTAAATGCCAAGCTTACTTTCTTTTCCACCTTGTCAAAGCTGTTCTTTTCAACTTGCCACATATTTTGGAATGGAAAACCTAGCGACTAAGCTAAATAGATTCTGAAGTCTCTAGAAGCCATCCCAGTGTGATCCCAGCCATCCTATACGAACCAGTTGGATTTCTCATTCTTCAGAAAGAAGAAAATGGTTGCAACATGGTGGAATTTTCAAATGGAAACTTACAGATCATAGAGCAAAAAGAAGACTTTTTTCTCACTGGATCTGTTAACACAAAAAAAAATTCACAAAAAAATGACACTCTCTAAAATAATGCCATCAGAGGTAACAGAAAACAATTTGCCCATTATGCCTCTTCTTTAAAAATACAGCCACACAAGATGCTTTTCCTGGTGCTTTAACTCCCAGCAGAGAGAAAGGAAGAGAGCACAAGAAGGGGGGATGATTTCCTAGACCTCTGTGGCCTGTAGCAGGAGCAGACATTTCAGCTTGTCAGCATAGGTCCTATTAATAATGAGCACACCAGGGTCTGAAAAGCTAAAGCAAACTCCTGGCTACGAAAGAGCTCTTCTGCCTCCTCAAGAAGCAAACTCCTTCAGTCTTTTCAATCACAAAGCAAGATGAAGCACCTTTAAAAAATATATTCAATTTGAGAAAAACTCAAGCCTCAAATCATGCAAAATGTACCACCTCAGACACTTTTGGACATAGAACGGGAGAATGTCTTCCCTTCTCTGCAGCATGGATGAGGTCTGATCTTTGGGTGGTCAATCATAAGGAATGTTCCAGCAACAGAAATTGGCTATTTATGCATTAAAGCACAGAAAGTACAACCCTCAGTAACACTGTATATGGAAGCAGCAAGGAGAATCCAGGATCCCTCATGGGCTTACAGAGTTGACAAAGAGGTAGGATCTGAAAATGAATGCTTTGTGTGTGACATTTAGATGGCAGCTGCAGGGAAAGTGTATTCAAGAGGAGTGCCAGAGGAGAAGGAATACTGAGATCTTCATGGATAGACCACCATTAAAAGAAAAAGGAGAAAACACAGGTTTTAAATCCAAGATGATCACACAGACACGAGGGGGATGGGGAAGGAAAGGACTGCCACGGTATTCCCCCACAGGCCAAACAATCAGAGGCAGACAAATGTAATTACTTTCTTTAATCTGAAGACTTCTGGGGGTCTGACTCATTCTTTCAGAACACATGAGGGAGGTGATACTTTAAAGTGCAATCTAGCTTGGAGGAACAACTATGTAAAAATAGTACCTTCCTAACACCTACGTATTTGCTCCATGCATGCATTCAGTCACGTCTGCTAACTAGTAACAAATGACATTTTGATTACTTTTAATCCTCCCAGCCTTGCAGAACTAAATAGAGGGATGAGTGTGGACTCAGTTTCACTCTGGACAATACAGTTAAACTCTTAAAGCACCTTGGCCGTAGCATCTTCCAAGTGCCTAGGAGGAAAAAAGGTCAGTGGGCTATCAGAAGCTATCAATGCGTGACTGGTGACAGTCTCTTGGAAAAGTAGTTGTCTGGGAGAAATATGCAGAAAATTTGATTAATGCCCTAGTCCAAGTTTCAGCCCCTAAAACAAGGGCCACCTTTTCCTTATAGTTGTGGGGTTCCTAAAGCTGTGTTGCTCCTCAAGAGAGATGAACAATTAAATCAATATGCAATTTTTACATCAAAGTACTTTCATCTAATGTTTAAAATTAAGAATCTGTATTACTATGAACACTGAGGAACTCTCCCCCCATACCTTCTAGCAGCTCTTCCTGCTACTGGAACATTGCAAGGCTGCTTCTTTGTTTTATCATCTGCATCACTGTCATTCTGATAAAAAGACTGCAGAAACTCTGCTCACTGGGGATACTGCAGTCACTAAGCCTGCTGAATATCTGCAGTAGGCAAGTCACTGACTAAAATACTTACCATAAAAGGCTGTCTGCAAGGATCATACTGTGAGACCGTGGATCAGCATCACCAGTTCTGCTTAATATCTGAGACTTAATATCGGACTTCGTCAAAACTTGTATCCTTACCTTTCTCAAACCACTCTTAATGCAAGACTACCCACTACTCTACACTGTTTAATATTTCATACAGTCTTGCCTTAAAAGACTTGTGCAGTGAAGCTTCTGATAACTCCTTTGGGAAACTACAGCATAGTGTTAAAAAACCTCAGATAGGAAATGTTTCCTGATATCCAGCCTAGATTCCTCATTTTCATCTGATTAATTCTAGTTACCCCACTGAGTTTATGCCCATCAAACACCTGCAGCCTGGTATAGTGTGTCTTGCTTTTAATTGACATTTAGACGTTTCATATATATCTATATATAGCTCTTTAATCTTTTCATTTCACTCTCTCACTGGAGTCATGTCTTAGCGTGTGCTAAGGGGTAGTTTTGCATTTTCCTTACAGCAAAGCCAGTTATTATCATATACTGAACTAATACACATGAAAGCAAACTGTGACAAGATTACAGGCTTATTTAAAAACAAATTCCATTTCTCAATCTTCAGTCTAAAACCAAATATTCTTCTAATCACATGCTTTGAATTATAATCTACTTACTGTGTACCAAGCTTCTTGTATTTACTAATTGAGAAAGCATCAATCGTGAGCGCATTCAATATAATAGCTGGATATAAAATGTATTTCTCAAAGCACTGTAGCCACACATAGAGCCTTTCAAACCACATCAAATGAGCAGCATCTGAAATAGAAATTCATATTATAGATCATGTCATCAAATTATGAGCATTTTTTGCACTGCAATACCATAGAAGACATGAGTTAGCTCATATTAACAAATTTATTAAATCAACTGATTTATGAAACAATGGAATTAATAATTCTTTTGTAATAGAGAAATCATTTTGTTCTCTGAATTCAAATAGTATCTGCTTTGCTGTTTGTAACTGCACTCAGTGAGAAACACTCAGAAATTATAAAAGACAGTACATGCTAGATGGTAGTTTCTACATCATCCAATTACTTAGTCACTCTATTAAATAGTACTTTTAGTGACACAATGACCCCAGAGAGGCCGTCTCCAGCTCTGGCACTGACATGGTCAATGACCTAAGGAGCTCCATTTGACCTCTGTGCCTCTCCTTCCCCATCTAATAGCAGCAAAACACTGTTCATTAGACTGTAAAGTATCACTGACCTCACTGATAACACCACTGGAGATCTTAAGACTGAAGAATTATCAGGAGCTAGAAACTGAATGCTTCATGCAATTCAACTGCTATGAGAACTTAGGTGAACTAACTGCAGAAACACTTGCGTACACACAAAAATAAAGTCTTTATCCTCAAGTGAGCTCAGCTAGACAAGGTTATCAGAAAAATAGTGAATGCAAAAAGGCAGAACTTGGTATTGATTCAGAAATAGCAATGCCAGCTACTGAATCCTTAGTAGTCTTCCCTGCAGAAATGAAAAAAATTATGTATATACATTCCATTCTCCCATACACACCTTTACAATGACAGGCAAAGAAGACATGCTAAACCATCAGATTTCTGTGTTCTACAGGCACAGCTGTATATTGCACAGGCTCAGAAGAAAAGATCTAAAAACAACCCTTCAAAATTAGCTTGAACTCATACTTTGCCAGTACCTTAAGCTACGGCAATGTACTTGCAAGAATGTCCCTTCAGAAAATATTTCTTGCTGTAACATAACAATATTTCATCCTCTTATTACCTAAAGGCCACCTCCTAAAAGTTCATACACACAGCAAAATGTCCATTTTTGAACCTAGCTGTTCTTCTCCATTCCTCTCTCCTCCTCCTGAACTACAAACTGCTCTCAGAGTTTCACTCAAGAACTTCATCCATGCCCAAAGCTCAGCTCTGTGTAAGAACTCAAGTTCAGTAAAGAGATATGCATATCACACAGACAAATAAAAGATACCAGCAGGAGCAAGGATCTGTGCAGACAATGCAGACAGAAAAAAGAGCTCACATTCAAAGGGGCCTCAGGGGAAGACATGGCTGATTTGAAAATGGCTTACATGAATCTGTATGGTATAAAAACAGTAGTGCGGAGGGCGGACAATAAAAAATAGCCTAGTGTATCAGGGTTTCTTTCTCATTTAGTCCTGCACTCATTTCTACACATCTATTATACCATAAGCTCATACATGTTGAACTCAGCCTTTCTTCCTGCAGCCAGGCAAAACAATGACAAATAATAAATGAGTTATCTGACATGGGCATCAAGATATCTGGTCCGATAACTGCTATTCTATGGAATACCTGAAAGTTTCAGCAGCTCATCCAGAGTCTATGAAACAAAACCAGGAACAAACTTGTGAAATTGTCATTACCAGTTGCTCGTCTAATTGCAAGCAGTCATTTGTGTCCCCATAGTGCTACCCTTGTCAAAAAAGAGAAAGCTGAAAAATTAAATTCTATGCAGTAAAAACTCCTCACAGAGATCTTGTTTTGTGTACATGTCCTTTCACTGTCCTCTCCTGACAACTATGGGATACTACTGTCCTTTTTCCAAGCTTCTCTTTCTATACAAACTGGGAACATTTAAAGTTCAGTTTCTGCACTTATATTACAGGGCAAAGGAAAGAAGACAGCCTGTCAGACACATCTATCAAAAGGATTACCTTTTCCTCAGTCTGTCTCATCTCAGAACATGATAAAAAACCTTTGCGGCAGCCTAAGGGACTGAAATATACTTTTTCTTCTCTTGTTTTCTAATACACAACACCAGCTACATTGTACTTATAGCTAAGCCCCAAAGTGCAGGAATCGACCTCATATAAATGAGGACTGCAAAAGAAGGAAAAACACCTGTTGTCCACTGTAAGTAGCATCAGAAATGCATCTGGCTCTCAAAACAGGAGGAAAACCCATCTCTGGGGATCAGTCCAGCAGGTCTTTACCTTCAACCTTTTCAAAAGCTGAGTCACCGCATTTAGGAAAACAAAGTTTTCTGACAAATGAAGACAGACTTAATCAGGACAAGGCAAAAAAATCCTACAGTAGTCTTTTATGATTAAGTGATGAAACAAACAATAAAACTTGGGCATTTATCAGAATTACTGGTTATCATAGACAGGATGTCCTGAACAGTGTTTTCAGTTGGACATGATGCTTAACAAGATTTATATTTCTATTACACTTTCCTTGGTGTATTGCAGCAAAAGTTAAAAGGCAACCTTCAATAAAGTCTCTTGGGTACTTCTTTCTTACCCAATCCTTGTTTGGAAAGGAATTGTTTTGAAATACATGAGTTTTTAAAATAAGAAAGATTTAAATCCTTAATGTATGGTTTTGCAGAGAGTGATCTGAACTCTTTTGTTGTCTAGTTGAAGAACAGACTACAGTCCCTCAGAAAACTGTGTTCTGACAATGCTGTCTTCAAACACTTCAGGAACGTATATTGAGAATTATTAAGGCACAGGATCCATCAGGAAATGACAAGCAAGCTTTTGGCTGGTAGCAAAGGCAAAGTGAGAGCTGGGACAGAGAGGGGAAGCTGTCCTTCTCAAAGCACACTGCCTGCTTGCAGGAATAACTGTATCAGAACAGGAAATCAGATCTCAACATCCTAAAATATTGACTGGTACTCACATGTATCAGGGCACTACTCACTGAAGCAAGCAGACATTACCAAGAACAAATCTCAAAGAAAACTTCACAGTTCCTTTCAATTTTAATGTTTCTTTAAAAGTGTTACGATTGAAATTAAAACTCTAAGTTGCACTACCCTTGCTGATATGCCATAAAATAGAAAAAAAATCTGCCTCAATTTCATCAGTCTTTTATGTTTTTAAATTACACAAGATGCCAAGGCATGAAACTGTGATATATCAAGCAACACAGCAAGAAACAGTAGTGTAATGCAAAAACAAATGGCAGATCAGACAGTGGCTCGTGAAGGATCATGTAGGGCCAGTAAAATGATTGAGGGACAGGAGTATTTAACATATGAGAGACAGAGAGCTGGGATTGCTGAGCCTTGAGTAGAAAACTGTTAGGGAACATCTTATTAATGCCAGATGGGGGCAGTTTTCAGGGTATAAATACTTGATGGGAAGGGTAATGTTCATGAAGCCAGACTGCTGTCAGTAGTGCTCAGTGACAGGACAAAAGAAAATGGGCACAAACTGAAAATCTGTTTCAATAAAACAAAAAACCAAAACAAACAAAAAAACCCTACCCTGCAACTCAAAGCAACCTTTCTCTGTGTAAAGATGATTGAATGCTATTACAGGTTGTCCAGAAAAGTTGTGGAGTCTCCAGACTTGAAAACATTAAAAAGCGGACACGGCCCTGACCAACCTGCTCTATCTGACCCTGCTCTGAGCAGGAGCGTTGGACTAGACAATCTCCAGAGATGTCTGACCAGCCTTAGCCCTTCTGTGCAGTGGTCTCAGAAGACAACTCCTACAGGTTCACAGATGTGTTGGCAATTGGGTGGAAAAAATGAAAATGATTGGCTATGTATGCTATTCTAAAGTAAAGGCATAATTTATTCTCCCTGTTTTGTTTCTTCTGGATTTTTTATTTCAAACCAAGACAAGCTGAAAGTCATTGCATCCACTGTTTAGAAAAGACTTGATTACAAACCTCTCACTTCCCGCTGCTGGTGCTCTTTGCTTTTAAGTATGGGGTGGGAGATCCACAGCCAGGGGTGATGCTTGCGAAGCTGAGGAAGGATGTAATGTGTTACAAATCCTACGGTCCATGCTAAGGCAAACAGGACAATGCTGAGAAATGGCTGGGTCAAAGCAGAAAATAATGAAACATGGTTATAATTTGCGAACACATTTTTATATATATTTTTAAACATTTTTTAACAGTTTCTATAATGTATTTTTGTGCAGTTAACATTTATTCCTATGTTCAAACTCTGACTTCACAGGTGAATAGGGATCTTGACATATGTGTTTTGCACACACAATTAACCAATTTTTTCCTCCATGATTGGAGGGTAAAAATGCAAATTATAAGGCTTATTCATTCTGTCCTCTGGGTTCTGTATCACAAGAGCTATTGATACGCAGAGGAAAGAGACATCAAGTAAGTAATACTGAAATTAATACAAATATCCATAAACTGTCTTGAACAGATGATAATGTTATCATGACCAGTAAATGCATTTTCAATAACTTCTCTTCCCACAATCTCTATTCTTTCCAGTTAAAGCACCCTGTGATTTTGCTTAGAAGAGATAATACCAGATAGATACACACCCTTAATGATAGAAACACAGTACTGGCACTGACAGCAAACGAGAGAACAGCAGCCGCTGTGCAAACAATGAGATCCGATTTCAAGATTTCTTTCTGTGAAAATAATTATTTTATACAAAATTAGTAAGCCAATACTATTTTAACCAAAGTAAATTACTCTGTTCTCAGTTACTTACACTGTGCATTGTGATAAGGCTAATCAGCACTCCCTATTACAAAAGTATTCTCTCCACTCTGCTTTGGGAAATTATTTCTTCACACTCTAGGTTTATTGAAGTAATCACATTTTAATTCTTCACACCTAGTTTTGAATTATGTTTTTAAATAACAAAGTTTTAATATTGAAGAAATGAAAATAATACATTTTAATACTGACTCTGATTCTGCTTAAGAAATAAAACTCTTACACGATGACTTTCTTATTTTTGGGAATCAAAATTCTGGTTCCATTTCCTATTTGCAAACATTAAGATTGCTTCAAATTCCCTTTCTCTTGCATTACCAAAATGAGTCATGCTTTCTGTAATGTCTTCTGAGACACAACTTTAATACATTTACTATGTTCTAAAGTGACATGTCCCATTCTCTGATTTTCTCCACTGCAAGTCAAATTTCGGGAAGATTTTATGGATTTTAGACAACACATTTTTCTAGTGTCACTGAATGATAATGAAAGGACACGTCTGCCTTTGTGTAAAGATCTATAACTAGAGTAGGAGTAATCTTGTTTCTAAAGATTGGAAAATATCACTGTCTTTACAGCCCATTTTTCTTGTGATTAAAATGTCATTCTCAGTAAACAAATAAACAAGATAGCTTGAGATCTGTGCAGTCTTCTGAATTGTACTTCAGAGGTCACCCAAATGTTTTTGTGAGTAAATGAAAATATTTTCTTAGATTTATGAGAAGGGCATTTAGGTTCAGCACTCAATACTGCTGCTAAGTTACCAAACGAGTAACTATCTGTAGCTCTTGGTTTAGAAACTGACTTTAATTCAAAGACATCTAGAAACAACATGTGAAAAGCAACAGTTTTGCTAGAATTAGAAGCTCATCTGATTTCCTGGTGCTGCAATCCAGGTAGGCTTCATGTATTTCATCAGAGAAAAAGAAAGAAATCTCAAATGATGATAGGAAAGCAAATCTAGGAATAAAGGAGATAAAAAGAAAGCAAGCAGAACAACTGAACAACAGAAGGGTTGTGAATAACAGGGGAAGCTGGTAGCAAATACTATATTTAGGCTGCCTATCTCTCCCTGTTATGAAAGATGCTTCTTAGTAAAAGGTCACCAGCATCAGCACTTCCACTTACCGCAGCAGCCCTTTGAAATGCAGCAGGACTAAAAAGCCTTCAGGCTCAAGAAGTACTTTTGCTTTGTCCCAGGCAACTCCAATCCAGTTTAGCTGCAATCTCAAGCCACCGCCACTGTCCCTGCCCTTCCCAGGCTCCTCGGGAGTATGTATGCAACTCCAAAAGAACGTCCTCTGCTCTCAGAGCTGTGCCCTCTCCAAACAGCTCCGTACTCTGCATGGACTACGTGCCATGGGAAGGTGTAGGAGCAAAATTAGGTCTTTGTAACTCTTCCAGACCATCTTTTCAAAACATAGCCCTGCTAGCCTTGCTCCTCGCTTCTGGGTTGTCACATTCAACAGCAGAACCACAACAAAGGGGAGCTCACAGGAAAAGCCTTCTCTTCCCCCCCAAAAAAACTTTGATCCCTGCCTGCCCCCACAGATCCTTTCCATTCAGTGCAAACCTTCTCTCACTAGCAAGTTGTGTATCCATCTCTAACTCAAGTGGTTTTAGTATGTGGACCAGTACTGAAAAAACGTGGTCTGAGAAAAATGAATATGGGAATTATTGCCAATGCATGCAATAGGAGCTTTTTTTTTTAATCTTTCCAGATATTTTTAAAGATGTTGCACACAAAATCTACATAAAGCAGAAGTATTTAGCTTGTAAAATTTGGCATCTGAGAAAGTTAAGCAGTGTTAAATTTATATGGTACTATTCAGCCCTTTTGTGAATACATAGTATGAAAAGTCTTGATCAAGTATCATTTTCTGCACAGCTGAATCCAACTACTCAACAGTCTAAAACAAGCTTATAAGAATAACAAACACATTCCAATCACATCCACAAGCTCTTCTGTACAATCAGAAAAGATTACTTTTAAAATTACTGACTTCTCTCACAATCAGGTGACTGAAGAAGCTGCCATTTTAAGAACGACATCAAATATTAAGAGTTTAACTGTAAAATCAGCAGAGGTGATAACAGTGGACATGTTTGGGAAAGGCATCATACTAACTTTCTCTTTCATGCTAGGTCACCAAAGAGGATCTTCTCAAACATTTCATTCAAAAGATAATGTTTTACACAGATTATATGGCACAGAACTTGTATTTCCCACCTTCGACATATTTTATTTTGCAACTGCCCTTTTTACAGTACTCTCATTGCTTCTGACACATTAACAATCCCATACAGATAAAGGCCTATGTTTTTTAAGGAAATTATTATTATTCAGATATTCAAACTCAAATTTGACAATTGCATTCCAATTCTAGCACTACTGAAAGTCCTTCAAGTATCATACGTCCCCAGGCTTGTCCTTTTGCCCTTGCACTGAACTGCTTTAAAATATAAATGTATTGCTGAGCTGCTGACTTGCACAATGGTCCTCACAGGAGCTCCTTCTTGATGTGGCCAATGCTTTCAAGCTTCTCACAAAATTCAGAGTTTTTTCCTTCTAAAACAAAGCTGAGCAGTGTTTGCTTTTGTTTCATGTCACTGCCTAGTGTTCAGGGTCCCCCAGGAAATGGCTGATCCTAGGCAGTGATCTCTCCAGCTGATCGGAATTCAGAGCTACCTTCCAGGAAAAAACTTTGGGCATCCACCTACCAGCCTGGTGTGGGTGGATCTGTGCCTGCCACCCTCCCTGTAGAAGGCAGCTAGCTCCTGCAAAGCATGTGCCTACCTTGGATGCAACTCTGTTCCCCATCCTGTCTTTAGATCCAACTGTCTAAAGGGGTATTTTGGATGTCATTCCCAAGGCCAGGCACTTAGGAGTTGAATACTGAATAGCCCTACAATGTGGTGCTTGAGTCCTTCACTGCAATTGGTCCAAAACAGATAAATTAAGCTCTATTCAGAGTTTAAATCTTTGCAGTGAGAGATACTCACTGTTATAGTTTGAACTGAAAGCAGCTTGTCTGTTTTTATTCCATTTTACACTTAAGAAAAAAAAGAAACCCCAAACGAACATGACTACATTTGATGCCTCAGAGATTTCACAAGCAGAATATATTAAAGTGGCACTCTATTTTTTGCTTTAATTATCACAGAATCATAGATTTGTTTATGTTGGAAAATATATTTAAGATCATCAAATGCAACCACTATTTTAAATTAGGTTTTTGGAACTTTGTACAAATCCTTTTATTAGCTATCTAAATGTTTGCATTAAAGACCAGGAAGGACGCTTGAGTTTTAATGTAACACATTATCACCCTCAGGCCACTACTTAATCTAGTAATCAGCCATGTGGATGCCTACAGAAATTAATTATAATGGTAGGAAGCTCCATTCTCAAAGTTGAATGGTCAATTATCCATCACAGCTGCTTTATAATTCAGGCTTCCAAAGCTGGCAATTCTTACACAGCTATTCAAGCAAAGGAAAAGAGTATAGGTCATATAACGAAACATTAGAGATGCCATATTTATTATTCCTAACATTAACACAAAGTCACTACAGAATACAACACATTAATTTTCAATATTAACCTTGTTTGCTTTCAGCTCCTTGGGGAGGTGATTTGGTTCTGCATGTTTCAGGCTTTCTGATTAAAATGGGTCTTACTTAAATGCTGTGTTAGGTAGACCCTATGTCTGTATATAGACCAAGACAAGGCTGGCTGTTGTGTTGCATCCTGCCATCTCTTGCCACTGACAAGGGGTTTGGAATACTCTTCTTGCAGAGAAGAAAAAATGAACTACTATCATGAAATCTCCTCCAAATACTGACAGTGTTTCACACAGCTTCTGAACTGTTTGAAAATCCCCCTGCAAAAGTTCTGGAAATTATTTAAAATTGCCTTTGAAGAGTCAGCTGAGTCCTAAATCCTAAACAAGACTGCTATTGCTGAAGCAAGTCATTAGAGATTATGGCTTAATTGTGCTCCTCAAACTTGATGCACATGCATTTTCTCTTGCCTTAATTCTTCCCTTACTTGCTCTACTAGCACTGCACTACAAAATAGCAACAGGAGTCTCCCGGCAAACTGGCTAGTGTTTAACTGAGACAGAGGTACCAGATAACACAGGGGTTAGACAAAGAGCCCAAAGTAATCAGAAATTGTCCTCTCTTTCTTCAGGAGACCTCCCAGTGGGGAGAATTAGCACTGCTAATTGATATGACAAGCAAACACTTTTACTTACACTTTTTATACAGACTGAAGGAAACCCAGTCAGAGATTAAAAAAAACAAACAAACAAAAAAAAAAACGGAGGCAAAGAACTAGCAAGCTCCAGCAACACTAAAGGAAAGCAGCCTCTGCCTAACAGCAACAGCAGTAGTATGGTGTATCAAATGTACAGAGCAGAAAAGTGCCAATTCCCAAAACCAGGTACATCCTGGAGAGCTAAAGGTGCCAGGAATCCCACTTAATTAATGCTAGAAAAAAGCGTGGCAAAACATGACAGGACTGAGATGCTGTAAAGAGAACTGAAGCCCTATGTCTGGCAAAGCCCACTGCAGTTCTCCCTATGCTTCTGCATCTTCCGCTCCAGTGGCTCAAAGGCTCAAGTGCAGCTGAACTGTGTTAGTATAAGACAACAGATCCCAGTCCACACTACTGACACACAAATAGTTTGAGAGTCTGCAGCAGGACTTCATTTTGAGAATATAGCCAGGATCTTAGATGCAAATTTGTTCATTCTTTTGGGCTTTTTTTTTTTCAATATATTGAAGCCTTGCTCAAGGTTTCCCTCTGCGCTGTGAAATGAACTCGGCTAAGTGGACAGCTGCAGTAAGTGCTTCAGTCCCCTGGTTGAGCTCCATCTGCAGAACAGATGAGATCAGACCTTGTATTGCTTCAGGAAAGGCACTATCAGCAAAAGACAGAACTAGAGGGGAAAAAGAAGCTTTCCAATACATCTGCCATACAGTCCCCATGTACAAGAATGGAATGTCAATGAACCACAGCAATAACCTACACATCAGAAACACCACAGAATACAGCAAAAATTTAACATAAGTATTTTATGTTTTACTCTGTTACTGGATGGACATTCATATTCCAGTGTCATAATGTTGCAAACAGTTTAGCTTGCTCAATACAAGCAGCAAGAAATAGCCATATCACTTAATCCTGGATGGGCCTTATTAGAGTAAGCAGTTTAAAATACCATTATACTTGGTAAAAATGACAGTCTAAGCAGCAACTTAGCAAAGAAAAGTAGAAAACATTGGTAGTGCAGCATCAATTCATATGCTGAGTGTAGGCTGTTAGTACCTTATAAAATCCCTATGGAGCGACTGGAGATGTACAGGAGAAATGCATCCTTTTGAAGGGACATCTGGAAGCCAGGCCAGCTACCACACCAGGCGCTGTGGACTCTTAAGTCATGTGTAGGGGTCAAAAAAGGCACTCTATCTTCCAGAAACTCCCTGAACACCCCTTACTTTTGCAAGCATTCAGAAGTTTAGGAATAACTCCTAGATTACAAATGCTTGGAGCCAGGTGTTAGGGATGTGGTCAGGAGGAAGGGCTGCCTGAGAGCCAGCAAGCAGGAGAGTTCACATGACTCTGAGAAATGTCAAACACCCCTTAACACTACTGGAAACTTGATGATCTGCCCACGTGAACTCCTTATAAGATCAACCTCCCCTGACAAACAGCAAACTTTTTGTTTTTAATATAAAAAGACACAAAAAGGAAGATGGGTCACTTCAGATGTTTACACTGAAGTAGGAAATAAGCTGACACAAACCTAGAACTATGTGCCAGACAGTAGTAAATAAACAGTCTGCCAAGCAAAGAAGGGGTGATGAGATGGCAATGCTTGGCACCAGCCATGTACCTCTCTTTCCCATACTACTCCAGTTTTACATGTTTGTTCCATCTCTAGATGCCAAGTCTGACAGTGTGCTCCACCTGGTTTGGCTGGGGTGCGGGACACACAGCCAAGAGTACTTCCTGGCACAGAAAAAGGCATTCCTGAAAATGAGATCAAGTCGTAATCTGGAAAAATAAAGGATAAGGGCCATTTTAAACACACTTAATTCTGTGGACCAAATCCTGTTCCTCTCAAACACAGACAGGGAGTTTGGCAGGACTGCTCATCTTTTGGAATGCTTCTTGAACAATTCAGTCTACCTTGCACACATCAGATTGCCAGGTTGTAACTCTATGCACAGAACCTGCATTAGCTCGCTGAGTACCAGGAGGAGAGCTGTACCATTACCCAAGCTTTAAGAGTGTATTTCCCAATTATATTAAAGAATCAATGCTGCAGAGCCCTTCAAAGGAACCCTTCAGAAAGGAAAATTGCGACTATCCTCCTTCTTCCTTCTGGCCTCATTGCAAAGAAGATGTAGAAAAACTTCTCCTCCCATTTTCTGTACTTTTAGAAATTTAAATTACTAAATGAGAACATTTAAAAGGTTTCTTAGTGAGCAAAATGGATGAGACAGCACTTTGAACAGAAAGTAATGAAAGAAAAAGGCTTACCACTGATTCTCTCATTTTTTCTGGGAGTGGATCTGCTGATGAATCTTCAAATCGTTGGCGTAGATAGTGAGGGACATACTTACATTGAATAAGGGACCTGTTCAAAATTAAAAAAAAAAATCCTAGTTAGGACATTTCTGAACATGTCTAACAGATACAAATATTCCTGGGGGATAGAGGAGGAAGAACAGCCTCAGATTTCCTTCCTCACATATGCATTAGCTATCTTACCTCTGTATTGCTGAAGATTGACACAAACCACCTCTACCTGTGATCACCGTAGAAATTCCTCATCAAAATGTTGAGGAGTCTCAGCAGCCCAATCAATGCGTCTCAGCCATTTAGGGGAATGAGGAATGAGAGATGGGACTGTTGCATTTACACCTTTTACTAATGTTTCAGCTAAGCTGAAACTGAAATGAGAGCATTTTAGACCCATGTTAAAAAGGCCAAGGAAGCTATTTCAGTACAAACTGTATATTAATCCTCTCTTCAAGATTTACGTGCTACTCCTCCATCTTGAAGTTTATGCCCCAGGCCATCCCTTAAATACTGTTTCCAATCCCCTTAACTTCCTTTAAATAAGTTCAGAGCTGTTTTAAAAAAAAATCTTAAATCTCTTCTCTTTAAGGATTATATGTTTTTATGATTGCACAATAAACATTTGATGTTGATGTACACATATTTTTAATTTTATGTTTTTAACAACCATTTCAGCTGATGAAGATTTCATGAAGAATGTTATGGAATTGGTAGCTAGATTTACAAGTTTAAATGGATTTGATGGTTTAAGATTAATTCCTTTAAAACAAGTTTCAATGAAAGACAAGTTTCTGTTTTATTAAAGAAGTTAATGAATTGGTGTGTCCTTCCTGTGGAGTGGGAGGAAAAAATACATTTAAATTACTTTCAAATTGGAAGAGGTCACAAGTCCATGCTGATTTGTAATTTACCTGTGTATATTTTACTTCAAGGCTAAGAAATCTCCCTAATACAGCACACAGCTTCACTTACTAAGAAATCTCCCTAATACAGCACACAGCTTCACTTACTTCCATACCCAAGTTCCATTCTGCAACAGTTGACGAACTGTTGATCCAGTTCACACAAATCTTGACCCAGGTCTATTTGACATCAGTGCCAGACACAGTAGGCTTTGGGTAAATTTAATGGCAATAGAGGCAAGCAGTTCTTGTTGTTTTGTCATATCAGAACCTAGTAATGTATAAATATCAGATTCCCTGAATCTTTTGGATGGTAAAGAAATTTTCAACTCTTCAGTAAGATTTACTGGGGATTCCAATTTCCTACTAGTGCTCTACATACTTTCCTCCCTCATCATTCTCCATTTCCTGAGTTTCTCTACTCAAAAACAATTTTGAATGCCCTAAAAAGCCCTCCACTTTTCCTTTCTCTCTCCTGCATTACAGAATTGAGCATCCTACTGCACTGACCTACCATATGCCTACTACAATTTTCATGCCCTAAAGAGCCCTGGAATCACAGAGAGTCACAGAATATTCTGAGTTGGAAAGGACCCACGATGATCACTGAGTTCAACTCACCTGAAGATACACACAACACACTCATGAACCACAGGAGAGAATCTGTGGGTTTCCTCACAGGCCCTCTGCACTGTTCTAGGATAAAACTGAGCTGTCTCTGAAGCAGAATTCCAGATGGCATGGTGATACTGGCTGCACAAAACTCACCTGCTTACTTAACCCAACAGCCATATATGCAGCTGTCCAGCTGCTTGTGGACCATCACAGCCTTCCTAACAGCCATATATCACAGTTTCCTCAAGAGGAAAACTTGCATCTGCTGACCCTGAGCTGCGGATCTATGGGATTCCCTCTCTCTCATATCACCTTAACTTGCAGATCACAATGTTGGGACTTCTCCACTGAATCTCCCCTATTTGCAATGTCAGCTCTTAACACACACTTCTTTTCCTCAGTTACCTCTAGCAGACTGTGTCAGAGCAGAAAAGGAATGAGTGAATTTCATATAGAGAGCCACAGTAATCCTCAGCAAGAGTTGGAATTCAGACATCTTCCCAGCATATCAAATGTCCCTTCTCCTGGCCATGTGCTACTCGGTGCACATTCTGCAACTCCAGTAGCCTGAGCACCCCTCAACCAAACCACTGTTGTCCAACCTGGCAAGCACACAATTTCCCAGAAGGGGAAATCTACTTCAGAGAATGTGGATAGTTCTGTTTAAAGAGCACCAGTCTTCCTGGCAATCTGACTGCAGCACTTAATTTATTTACAGAACTGATACCAACATGCAGACATGGTGAGGAATTTCACCTCACCACATATTTTCAGGAGGCAATGCCTGTGGTTCTGAAATGCAGGCACCACTCTGGTTGTGTGCTGTACAGAGGAATCAATAATTAACATTTACAGGCAACTTACATCAGTACAGATGGGTCACTGCTTTGTCTGCTGAGGTGATAAGAAAGTGCAACTAACAGACCACAGAAAGCAGAGAACAGTGCTGGAGTGTGCTGTGCATCCCAGGGTTCCTGAAGAGAATGAGAGAAAATAAACTATTTGTAAGTTAGGAATGCAGAACTTAAAAAAAAAAAATTAAGTATGTTAAGCCACACATGTAACACTAAATGCACAGCACCTAAATTTGTACATCTACCATGGACTGAAAATCCTTTTTCATTATCAGTTTATTATTATGAAAAAAACCCCTGCAATTAAAGGAATGTTTTGTGCTCATATTATGCAGTTCCTCTATAATCAGCAATTAGCTCGGAAGCCACATGAAAGGCAGGTTTTTTCTCCTCTTTAATGAAACACTGGAGGAAGATTCTCACTAAAATGAGATCCCGGTGAAATCAACTGCACTGTATTTATCTAAACACTAAACTGATATGCAGTTATTTGACCTGTAGCCAGATTGCATGCAACAAAGGACAATATCATCTAGATCAGGCAGGGGGGTAGAGTTCTGGCCCTCTGACATCTTTCTGCTGCTTTGTACATTACACCCAGGACTGCCTGAATGCTAAAACAGTGGAGACAGAGCACTCACCACCATACCTTACACCTCTGAGCAAGGAAAGAAGAGACAATTGACACACTCACCAGCACACTCTGAACATAACCAAGATGAGAAAATCTCTCTGAGTGACTTAAATAATAAAATTGGCTAGAAATATTAAGAGAAAGAAAATGAAGGAATTGCGGTAAGGAACACAGATTTTGTCTCTGAAAGACACAGAAACTTGGTGGATCAAATCCATAGCCAATTCACTTATTAGATGTATTCTGTGCCTTCACACAACTTCTACCTGATCAACTGATGGTGAGCTCGCCAGATCCTGACATCAGAGCACTTTTTGGATAGGTTTTGAGAAACAATGCTTGTATAATCAGTGAAATTTCAGGCTAGTACAAACAAGGCACCTTCTACACCACATGTCTTGCTTTAAAAATTTCACAATTAGTACAGGACCAATATTTTCACAGGATAAAGTGGGTTTATTAGTCTTATTTTGCCCAGTGATATGCATGATTTCTTCACAAAGCTGACTCATGTTAAGAAACACCCCATTTCTTTCAGGCACAATGAATACCCGAGTAAAACAAAATAATTTTCCTTTAAGTGACAAACATCCACCTCACTGCCACATGGAATTTTGGAATTTAACTCTGAAATTCTCATTATCCTAAGAGTAGTATCACAAAAGTGAAATTTTAATTCCAAGAATCACCCTCCTCTCATCATACTACTGAACACTACAAAGAAAAAAGGCAGAACCATCTAATTCTATCAAACAATGCTACCCAAAACAGTCATTTCAAACAAAAGAGAGATTTGCATGGCATTATTCAAAGAGTCTAGAAGCATTTATTTGACAACTTCACCATACAATCCCACCCTTCATGACATTGTTCCCAGTTTTGGAGCCAAATACGTTTTGGGTTAACTTTTCCCACGCTTAGCCTCCTATCAGTAATTCACATTCTTCAAAACACTGAAGAATATTAACCGAAGCCACAATGTTCTGAAAATGGCTGAATCACAGCCTATCAAACATCCATTGCATTTCCAGGGCAACACAACTGTGTACAGATCTACCCAGCAGCGTCTAGTGCATGACTGCCCCTTTTCCCTGCAACTTCTTTTCAAAGCGAAATACTGTGAAAAACCAAGACATATTTCTGGTACTGAAATATACCAGTAGCCAGTTTGAAAAATCATTCTGCTCTCTTTCTTCTGCAAAACTGTACATGGCTGAATCTTCGTATTAATGTCTCGGGAACTCTCTATTTCTGTATTTTCTGCACATTACACACAGCTTCTGCATTTGGCTGGCCTGTGCTCCAGTTCCAAACTGTCATTGCCCGCTCAAAACGCAGATGTCAGGGAGCCAGGAAGACAGGTAGGACAGGCATCAATATTTGCTGTGTGCCTAGAGAGCATAATTTTCCAGAAAAATGCTACACAATGTTGTACAAAAGATGAGAACGAACAAAGGTGTCATTTCTTCGATATCAGTGTGATGTACCCTGCTCCATTTTGTCATTTTCCTCCCCCACTAAAGATGCCTGGTAGCTTTAAATTAAAAAGATGAAAAAAACAATATAGCTGATAATTGGACAATGATTCTTCTCAGTGGGAAAACAGGAATGACAGGTTTTAGTCTTGGAAGCTGGTATTATCTGTCATATTAGACAGGGAGTTTGACTTCCTAGTTTACCTCATTGGGTTGAGGTGACACGTAGTAGTTTCAAATACAGTTTTGACTTTGATGCAGGCACTCACGTAGTCATTTTTAGAAGAAGTGAAACAGAGTTACAGGGTTAAGGATGAAAGTGATGAGTTACAACAGATCCAGTGGTGGGGGGTGTTTCATTCCAATCACAGAACCACCTAATCCCAAAACAATCTATTAAAAAGGAAGATAAATGTGTCTTTGAACTTATGAGCCTTTTACCACTGCTAGAGGCAGGACAGCAAATGTATTTTCAAAAAGTGGTGATAGTAGTTTTCTGTCCTACATTATTTATCCTTTTAACTTCTTTCTTCCCTTAAAAAAAAAAATGCATGTAGTACACTTATCTTTCAAAGATATGCTCAAATAAATCATAGGTTCTACTCCAGAGACAAAAAGTACTGTGAATGGAGAACCATTTGTGCTAAGTAGAATTTTTTTTATTTTAGAGTATTCCTCTCAACTCTGCAAGGACTTTTCAGAGTGCTGTAGTTTTAGCATCATTGAAGGTGAAGGTGTTGGCATAGCGACTTGCTTTTTAAATCTGGAAACAAACTCCAGTTGCTCTTCACAGACCTGATTTTCCAGACTGCATGATTATTTGTAGAGTCATAGAATGGTCTGGGTTGGAACAGACCTTTAAAAGTCACCTGATCCAATGCACGTGCAATTCAATCTTTCTTTGGTCTTTCTCCTTACCTCCACACCCCACCACGGATCTGTGCTACTGCTCACAGATCAATCCATAAGCAGGACATGTTGATGGTCAGCCACTCCACACATGTGATGGTAAAGTGAAAGAAATACTATCATCCTATTTTTGAACATCTAAAACACTGACTTTCTGAAAGAAATGGTAAAAGGAAACCCTCCTCGCCCCCCAAGCATATGAGAACATAGTAGAGAACTTGCTCCCTACAAGGTTAACTATAAGCTTAACACTATATTGCCGTGGATACTCATTTTCAGTGAACATTAACAACAAAAAAAACGTGAATTAATGAGCTTGTTTTACACTGGTTAGAGACAAATTCTAGGAAGAGATGTCCACCATCCATATATTCCCATCACCCATGGAAAACAAAAGATTACTTTCCTAGACAATCTCAAAAAACTTGACAAGTGATAAGCTCCGAGAATACAGATATCAATGCCCATTCCGATCAGCATTGTTTCTGTTTCTCTGCACTCCCACCTGCTATCTTGGACTGTATTTTCACTGCTGATATTTAAAATCCATAAGGATGGGACTGATACAGGGGTGTCTGTGTGTGTGCACACACACCACCTTATTCACCAACAGGGTCCCAGACTGTGGCCAGGATTCCTTGACTAAAAGGTAAGATGAGTAACACCTTCAGGCAGGAGGCATGGGTATTCATGTTTCACATAATGGTGAGTTTATCCTAAAGAAGTTGTGCAGATTTCTACATTCTTATACAGTGACATAAAGCAAGAGCCACCCTGGGCCATGTCAGATTCCACAGGCATAATTTACTTCTTCTGTTATATCTGGAAAATAAGTCTTTATTATACACAGAAAACTAGGACCATAACTGTTGAAGTTACATCTACAGTGCCAGACTGACTTACAGCTGCAAACATCACTTACTGAAACACAGGGTATCTGGCAATACCCTCCAAAATTAACACCCCTAACAGCTCTTGCTTGAACCTCAGGGGTTTCTAAATTGGAAAGAACATAAAATTGATTAGCCCTGCCTTCAAAACCTCCAAAAGGACTGGAAGTGTTTTATGCAGTAGAAAACAAAGCTGCCTAAAAATCCTATACTTCTATTTTTGGTCACTTACACATCCAGGAATTCTCTCTGTACACAGTTGCCTGTTCAGTACTGTTGAGAAATTTACTTGAGCAGTCTTAGTAGATTGAGGGAGATACATGCTTGCAACTCTTTCCCACTATAAAGCCCTAAAACAAATATTTCAAAATTATTAGTACACAGATGAAGACTGCATCATTGAAAATGAGAATCAAGAAGAACTGTTATTCTGATTAATGAGTTTAAAACTCATTAAACAAAGCAAACTACATCAATGTGAGCTGAGCACAGTTTAAAATCCACATAGGATTTTTAGTAACTGTTCATTGAAGCGATAAATAAGCTACTAGAAAATACTTTCTTCAGATATGAGGTAATGGAAACTGTCTAACTTACATTTTAAAAAACACACACACAGAGCTGGAAAAAGCAGCTGTGCTACATATGAACACATTCACATCAGTTTAATTTTTCTGACCCAAGTCCAAAAATCTGATTTTTCCCCAGGCTGATTAAGATAAACCGCCAGTTCCTTTAAAAAAGAAAGAAAAGAAGACTGGATGACAAGTACTTAACTGGTTTTGGATAAGTTTCAAATCCAAACCAACTGATTTGAACAGAAGGCAGAAGACAAAGACTGACTGATTCCAGAGACATCAGAAACATTCAGGGACGTGCTTCTCCTGCCCCACAGCAAAATGCTGCAACACTGGAATGCTAAAGACTGATACAAGGATGGCTAAATTCCAGACTGAATATTTGTGGAAAAAGTAGGAGGGTATACCTGACTTTTTTTAAAAATATCTCTTAAATATTTGGGCGCAGACCACAAAACAGATGGAGCAGGAGGCCAAAATCAGCACATCATGCAATTCTAGTCAAGTGAAAATTATAGCACAGAAGCTCCCGTGTCTCCAATCTGATGGATGTAATATCTGAAAATAAAAATACCTCCTCCTGCAAAAAGAGAAAACCCTTTTGTACATCAAAGCTAAGGTAGCTATTAGAGCTGCCAATTTCTGTTTAAAATTACAGGACTGAAGACCAGATCAGAAATAAAGCCAGGCTGAAGCAAACTTAGGTAATTTAAAACTAAGATCAGTTACCCAATAGCTTCAAAAAAGCAGTGAGCTGAAAAACTGCTGCTGTTAGGTATAAGAGTCCAAGGAATTACCAGAGGAGCCGATAGAACCATGCTTAGTATTTAAAGCTTTGTATTAAACAAAAGTAAATGAAGGTTCATAGAGAATCTGCAAAGAACTGGAATAAGGAGGGATGATATCATTAAACAGAGGTCTGGGAGGCAAAGAAGCAAGCAAGCAGGAGAAATTCAGGTCTTTTGCACTTCAGAAGCTAAGACATTTATCTCCTTGCTTGTCTGAAATCAGGTTCACAGTATTGTTGTATGTAAGGCTGGATAAGAAACTGGTGTCTGACCACTCATGACAGGGATGGGCCATGGGATAAGGTGTACAAAGAGACGCTTCACAGCATCTGAAGGCTGTAGCCAAACCACCTTTACATCACCTGGATAATATGACTGTACAACAAAAATCTATCCACATGACTTCATGCCATCACCAGAGGGAACGACTTCTGCTCACCAGCCAGGTCAGATAGAGACTTGTAAACCTGCTCCACTCACAATACACTGCTCTGACTGACAACAGCGATGAATAGTGAATGTCCTGTCCATCAGTCCTCAAGGCCTCAAACACACAGACAGAGATCAGCTATTTTGTGCTCAGGGTTTTCTGGAGAAATTATCTGTTATAATTTTAGATGCAATACTCTGTACTTCCCACTGTGAACAATTTTGGGCTTTCTTTTTTTAACTTGACAGCTTTACAGAAAAAGAAAACTCATCACCCCAGTAGTAGCAGCAGCAGAGGAGGTCCCGCTGAGCTGCAGACCCACAGCTCCTCCACGCAAATATCAAGCAAAGGCAAAGCTGTTGAGGATCACTATGAGGAGGGGATCCAATCCCCTGGACACAGCAGCTGGGATCCCTTCACTCCCCAGTCAGCTCTGAACACACATTCCTCTTCCTCCTCCAAGTGTCCAAGTTGCATAACTCACACACAGGTATCGTCATCTTGTGAAGAGTTTGTGCCTGACCCTTGTAACAGACTTTCCTCTATTTTAGTTGTGTGAAAAGTGCATATTTGGCCACATAGCAAACACCCTGGGTCTGCCAGGTGAGCAGTGTGCAGCCACTCTTCAAAACATGTCATATGTTTCTGTTCAGGTCCTGTGATGGGATATGACAGCAGCCTGCCATCTGATCCAACCTGCACACTCGCTGTTCAGACAAGACTACAGGTCTGTCCATCCTCTCTTAGGTGGTATGTGCACTTTAGCCATGAGAGAGAAGTATTTCAGGTCATGTGATGTCAAATGTGCTGCAAGGTCATTCAGAAAGAGTGGCAGGGCCAGATGTAGTTGTCAGGCATGCCAAGCCTTGTCTGCAGGTCACAGCATGACCTCTCAACTGAGCATACTGTATAATAATTTTTCTGAGGCAACTTACCTGAACAAAAATCCAGGAAAATTACTAAGTTAAACTAATGATACGCCTATACCACAGTTGCCTTTTTTAAAAGACTCTCAGTTGGTTCTGTACAACATAATTCAAGAGCAAAATCAGTCTGGACAAGGCACAGGATTTCAGCACAGGCCTATTAGTCTCAATTCTCACAGCTTATATTCACATGCTGAAGGTTACCTTGAGTAACACTGTACACTGTTCTGTGGACATACCCCCAAAACAATTCCTACTTCTTAATTTTTCTAAAACTGAAGTTCTAGAGCAAAGACTTAATTGCTGTGAATTTGCTATTTTAAAATAATTTCAAAATCTGAACACAACTAAATCAAGCTATTGTATGTATATATCTATCTTATGTTCTAATAATGAACAAGAAAAACTCACTCAAAAACATAGATATAATATAAACGTTGGGAGTTTTTTATTAAAAAAAAGAAAACCATGTGGTAAATTATTCTTCTAATGAACTTCTTCAGGAGTAATATTTTTCCTTTTGGAATAATGAATGTACAAAGAGAAAGAAGGCTAGACTATTTCACCCTGCAAGATAACAATTAGAACACAAGAACCACTTAAGGAAGGAGAGGCTCAAGCCTTATACCACTAGAATGGTCTTCAGCCTGCGCATTTGATGTGAGCAGTTGTTCACCAATAAAAAGCACAAAATCACTTAGAGATCCATTCTGCTCTGCAATTTATTTCAGGAAATAGAACTCTAGTAGTTACACCTGCTGAGCTATAAGATGTGCTGCCAATAAACAGAGTTTACGTTAGGGGATGCTACATTTCAGCCAAAAAAAAAGCTTTGCAACCAAGAAATCCTGTGCAAATAGAGTCTATCGTGTTTCTGTGCCCTGAAAGTTGACTGTGATGATTTTTTTTTACCTCCATAAATATTGAAAATTGTGCTCTGTTAGTTTTGCCAAAGTGACCAAAAGTGAAAAGAGTAAAATAAAAATAAAAAATAAATAACAGCTACAAAACGCAAGCATAGAAGGGATGCTATTTCTATCTTAAAGAAAACCATGTACTTACCACTGTTGTGCAAACACCTCAGTGAAAGAGACTACAAGATTTGCTCAGTTTTGAGTTAAACTCTGCAATTTCTAGTGCACCAAAAATCCAAATCTTCACTTGATTAAGATCAGAAATTGTTGCTCACTACATATCAAAACAGTTTTAGTTATTCACAGGGGTATTAGACCACCTTACATAGTGCTCCCTATTCAGGATTAGATTAAGTCAATTCCTACTCCTCCTTCACTAGCCAAAGAATCATTCTCTTGCAACATTACAGACATCGGTCCAAAATTTAAAAAAAAAAAAAATCTCTGGACTTGACTGAAGAATAAGGAGGGTTAACAAAGTGCTTATTTCATAACTTCTGGAAGAAAAAAATGTATGACATTTCAAGCACTCCAGTAGACTGAGATTATGATCTGAAGCAAGAGGAATCATCTTTACATGCTTTAAATTAAGCTCCTCAGAAGTGCCTTCACAAGAACAGTGCCATTAAAATTCAAATTAACTGTAATTTCTGTGTGAACAGAGAGTCTGAACTTAATATTGGTAATTTACAACAAATATCTTGTAAATCTTTCACAGTACTCTACAACTTCAGGGTAGCATTAAAAGCATATTTCTAAGCAGTTTGAAGCCTAATCCACAAGGAGATTGCTTATCTACAAAGCCACCTGCATACTGTAATTTAAAGTATTATGCTGAGAAAAGAGTATGTAGAGTAATTTAAGAGACTTTTCTTTTCTACTGTTTATAAAAAACCTTTTTTTGAAGTATCCATCACACAACTTCCCTACCCTCAACTAGTGAATCACCCTCTGCTAAACTGAGGTAAAAAAAAAAAGATCCTTTCCCCAGATATTTTCTTGTTTAACAGTAGTTTAACTCAACTCCTCCCTTTCCATATACCTCTTTCCACTTTTCTCATTGTTTCTTACCCCTGTTATCCATTTTTCTCACTCTGTTCATCCTTACAGAAAGCATCATTCTCCATCCCAGCTGCAGTTTCTGAATCATTAATATAACCAGAAAACAGTAGCAGGAATACTACCTACTTTAGAAAACTGCATAAGAAGCACTTAAACTTTACAGCATCACACAGGCTGGGCCAGGGCTAACCAGTATAACTGATATACCAGGTGAGCCAGACAACAGGAGATTGACTGGGAGGACACCACATGTTCAAGGACACTTAATTTCAAGTGTCTTAACACAGTACTGCTCAGCAGCTGAGTTGCTGCAATTTATTGGGTATGGACTCAAGCCACCCAGGGGCAAGATAAAACAGTTGTTTAACACATTTTACCTTACTATTGGGAGTGGTTAAGAACACACTCACAGCCTGCTCTTATCACCTGCAAGTGGCCATTGAGGAATTATAATTGTCCTTTCTTGGATTTAAGGTTCACATTCAAAATTTTAAGTGAAAAATTGTTAAAAGCCATTATAGAAACACTAATGTTCCATGAAGAATTCCCACCTGATTGCCCCCTCATCTGTGTAACTCACCAGCCTGGGTGTTGCCATGATAAATCCTTGGCTGTTCTAGAACCTGATACAGGGATCTCTGTGTGTGCTATGTATGTGTGCCCACCACAAAACATCCTCTGACGTGTGCCCAGAAGATGTCAAGGGTAGCTTGTAAATTATGGCATATCCTGGTTGCAACCCTGCATAGGCACTGACAGCATCCAGCCTGTATTTTATTACAAGTCTAACATGAAATTATGGTCTTGCTGGGAATTTTACAGCAGACTTGAAGGCAGACAAAAAAATGCAGATGGCACAGACATTAACTTAAAAGAAAAAAAAAAGGAAAAGAAAAAGAAAAAGCTTTAGATTGTCTATGTCTCAAAACAGTCAAAAAAACCCCTCAACACTGGGCACTACTGATAAGGGAACCAAGAACATGGCAGCCAATCCTACTCCACCATATAGATCTGTGGCACACCTGCATCCTGAGCACCATACACACTGACTCTCCACATCTGAAAGTCACAACAGAGTAAGAGAAGGCACAGAGTGGGGAACTAACTTAGCTACTCCTGAGAAAGCAGCTGCCTTATAAGGAGACACTAGGAAGGCTGGGACTCTCTAAAACTCTGGTTGAAAGAGAAGATGGCTCAGGGTGTACAACTGATGCCTACAAAACTGAGAAGGCAGCGGATACAGCAAATGCAGAACAGGTCTTCCACGAATCCTGCAATACTAGGTATAGGGAAGACTTGGTGAAATGAACAGATCAGTTTAAAACCAATGAAGGACAGCACCACTTTACACGGAGCACAGTGAACATCTGGAATCGGTTGGCACAAAATTGTGCTGACAGACAGGACCAGCACATTCAGGAAGGGACTTCGCAAATTCAGACAACAAGTCCACAGACACCAAATGAAATAATCACACTCTCCAACATCCCTAATGTAACAATTGTGGGTACTGAAGGGATATTAGGGAAAAGAGGAGCAAACTCAGTCATCTGGCTTGCATTAAATTCCTAAATTGCATTTCCCTGTGGATGCAGACTCATTACTGGGTTAGATGGTCCACTGGTCTGCCCAAGCTGGACATTTAAGCTCTTAGGCATACTGTTATGAAGCAACAACAAAAACCTTACTAAGAATTTCGATCAAATTCAGCCTGGCTTACGCAGGTCAGTAGGAGCTTGCAGCTTTTTAAGTCAAGGGTGCTGTTTGTTTTATAGAGAAAATTCAGTGGATCATTTCAGACTGATACAAGTAAGAGCCAAATAGTCACAGGTATTAGGCACACGTTTACTTCAGAATTTCTACTGCAGTTTCAGTCTGTCTCAGTGTAGCTAACAGGCAGAACCTGAAGCATGACTTGCAAAGCTTATCTTGATAAACAACGACAATGTAGAACCAAACAATGCTGGTGTGCCTAGGTTACATGAATTTTCACCTTGAAATTTTGAATCTTTACAGTGTTGCTTTTCTGGCTTACCTTCACTGCACTGAAGCAGAAAGCATAGAGGACAATCAGGACGACAAAGCTTCGGGATATGCTGTATAGTGCAGATACAAACCCAGCAGCAGCTGAAATACCGAAATTACATGCGAGTTAATTTCTTCCTAAATGAGAACATGCAATCAAAAGAAAAAAATTAAACAACTCTTGCATTACAAGAGGTATAGAGATTAAAATCAGACATCATAAAGTTAGTTGTTAACACCTTCTATGCCCCAAATAAGCTCATAAAACTGTCTACAGCTAAGACTGAAAGGCCAATGCCATTGCATTCCCTGTTTCTTCCATCTATCTGAGGTCCCACTATATTCGTTTTTGTACTGAACATTGTTTTGCCAAAATATCAGTATGCCTCTTCATGTTGCTACCAAGGAGGAATGCAGAGATCTACAGAATTGACAGTTTTCTAGTCAAAATCCATGTGCAGTTTTTCTCCTTCTTTGCTCCTGAGGCATGGGCTCTGGTACCATCTAAAAGCATCCTAACTTGCTCAGTCAACCATGATTTGCACCATATCAAGACACATGACCGAACTTAGAGAGAGAAGGATACCAGATCTCTTGCTATCACCTTCTTCAAGAGTTTCCAGAAGTCAGGTAGAAAAGGTTGTCAGACAGAATCAGGAGTTAAGCAGTCTCAACAATGGAGACATAGGGGCTGCAAAACAGTGCTCTAACTAAGGTTCAGCATACACTGGAATCATCTTCACGATGAAGACTTTATCCAACACATTACTTCTTGCAGGTCACTAAGGAATTTGTAAGACAAAAAGCAAAGAACACTCATATCATGTGTGCTAGTTTCAACCACTTGTCAAAGGTTACGTCTACAGTAGCACACAGAACGATGCAGTAAGAGGAGGTCTTTGGAAGGAGAGGTGCTGAGCATGTCATACCTGTGATGTACACGTTTGAGATGCCTTACTGAAGACTGTCTCTAGTCTGGTCCCACAGACTGCATGCTCATTAGCATTCAGAGTGCAGTAAGTGCACCCTTATACTTTCATCCAAACGGAACCCAGTTTCACCTGCCATCATTCCATGATGTAAAATATGTGGTAAGTGGGAAGAATGAGAGACTTTGTTTCTAACCCAAATTAAAATGACAATGTAGATGGTTCTCAATCTTCTCTGTTACTTATGCCACAATGAAAAACATCATAAAAACACTATCAACAAAAAATCCCAATGCATCATCTCTCAAGGGCCTTCTTTAACCTCTGAGTGAAATAGCACTAAAAAAAATCATCAAATATCTTGTCAATATGCCTTACTACAGAAGAATATAAACTTTTTTATTTTTGAAATGGAGTTTACAGAAAAAAAAATAAAGGTTCTCTTTTTTAATAAATATAGTAAAGATTCACATCAGACATGCCAGGAAAGAGCTCTTCGATATCAACCATACTCTGCAGCCTATAGCACAACTTGTATACAATGGTTCAAAACAAAAAAGAAATCTAATCAAGTGGGTCTTACTAGTATTCACCCAATATTAGATGAATACTATTAGCTGTTTGAACTTTAACATGCACTGAGCTTTGTAAAATGCAAGTCTAATCCAAGGTTATAAACCCAGAAAGGGATTGCTCAGGCTGCAGATTGCTACTTACCAGAACCGCCAAAAAGTAACATGTCTATTTGTTCCAAAAGATATATGCAGAAGGTGTTGATTTGAGGAAAAAGTCCAAGGAGAGAAATTGCAGGAAAGCAATATAAAAACACTAAAGAGGAAAAAAAAAAAAAAAGGTATTTTAGAACACAGTCATACGTCCCAATGTGTGGAAAATAGAGAAACTTGCAGCATACCAGAATAAGAAATTGTTGCAATAAATTCCGAATACTTTTCAAGTGAGCATACTTCATACTTAGTAGTAACAATTACACTTTCCTTCTCATGCGTTCAAAATAATGCTACATGAGAAACTAAAGTTCAGAGGTTAACTTTAAGATTTATTTTGGATAAAAGCAGTGGCAGAGAAAATAGAATTATCCAGCCTCCTTACTGCTTCTCAAATAATTTCAAAGATATATTTATTCCTTTTAAAGGACAGAAATTTTAATTTGCAGACTTTGGAACTTCCTTCTTGAATCTGAGATTGTTCAAGCACAGCTATAACAATTCAATATAAACAAACAAAAAATACTTTAATGGCTAAGATCCTAAGTATCTTGGCTATCACAATATCCTGTCTCTGCCAGCAATCAACAACAGACACTTATAGCAGCTCACAGAAAAGGGACAAATCTATACTGGAACTTCCCAGAATATTCCCCCAGCTTCCAGCACAATGGACTAACCTTGGAGTAGGGAAAGAACATTAAAAATAGGAAGGAAACTCGGGAGTAAAATCCAGTCTGAAAGCTTTATATACTCTCTAATTAGAAATGTTAATTTCAACGATTGCCTTACAGTCAAGGAGAAGCAGGAGTCATAATTCAGGTAATTATGCTGTTAGCCTCTTGTTCTGTCCATTTCCAGCCAGTCCCCCTTCCCGTCCACTTACTCTTAGCTCCACCACAGAAAATGCAAAGCAAGGCTGTCTAGCAAAGCCTCTAAACACACACTTGACCCAAGTCTCCAATACTGCAGCCTTTCAAGGATACATGCACATGTTTAACCATACCCTTACTGCTTCATTGTACTAGTAACCAGAATGTTCTGCATGGTGATGGAGAGAGATGTGTGTCAGTCACTGTTCCTCGTAAACAAGGATGTATTTGCTACTTTACTTGCTAGGAAGACTACAGTTTCCTCCTATTCATTCTTATAAAAAGCAAATTAAACAAATCACCAGTACAATTTATTCTCCTTCCCCCAGTCAGATTTTTAAGAAGGTAACAATAGGATTTATGTTCTTCACTGAATGCTTATTTCACATTTCCCAGTTCATCTTACTAATGAATCTTGTGCTAAAGGGAAACAAAACACCAAGTTTGATCTGACAGCTTTTATCTTCATCTTTTTATATACTACTGCTATCTAATATTGTAAATCTTGCTGAGGAAGTCAAACACAGGAGAAAAAACCAACATGCTCAAGTGTTAAACACAGACAGCGCTCACTTAACTACACTCACATTCACAATGCACCCTTCAACACTACTTCCTGCTGCTGGTATAAATTACACACATGTAAGAAAATGAGGAAATACTGTCGTCTCAATCTTTTATATGCAAATGCCAATATTAATTTCCTCTTCCTTTATTACTCTGTGCTCTTTTTGATGTTCCCCCAAGCCAAGCAAGGACCACTCCTGAAGACAGACAATGGCATGACAGAAAATTGCATAGCAGGCAATGAAGACTTGCCATAGGATCAACCATCCCAAAAACTCACTAACTCTCGGGAGATCTTGTTCCTCAGACAGAGGACTTGTAGAACTGCCAGAACTTATCTCAGACTACTGACTTACAGTCAAAATGACTGCCTTTGCTGTAGCAACCTCAGAAACACTGGAATAAGAGCAGTGGAAGGAAGGATGAGATTAGACACTTGAAAGTACAGCAAAATATAAAGAGACAAATGTAAACAAGGAAGGAAAAGTTAGTTGACTACAAAATTGTCCTCAGCTCACCCTCTCTATATTAAGACCTTGAACAATCCTAACAACTTCTTCAGCCAAGGCAGCTTTGTTTATCTCATCCTGCACAAAGGAGTGCAGAGAGGAAAATAAACAGTTCACCACCTACAGAAAGATTGAATTTAGGAGCAATAGTTTCCTTTGTGGGAAGCAGACAATAAAAATAACTGAGTAATCCTTGGGAAGTGCATTTTGAATTCCAGAGAGAAGTTGTTTAAGCATCACACATATCCATACAGAACACAACATCTTTTAAGACCTGGATTACTAAAGGATGCTTATGTGAGCTCCTGGTGTTTAACACTGCAGTTTGAAGGTTTTCTCTAAACAAGAGCCTATCACAGAAATACAAGAGGGAAACACAAATTTTGACTTTGGAAAATTTGGGTCTTTTGAGAAGCATAGAACGGCAACATCACTGCAAACATTTTATAAGGTCAGAAAATTATTCATTAAAAAATGCATATATTTGACTACTAGTTCATTTGCAGTGTAATAATACATATTTTTTTCACAAGGAAAAAAACTAGGCATTATTTCAGTGAGAAAGTAATTTTGTTCTCCCATTCCTGAGCATAGCAGAAGATAATATTGATAGGCTTCCTTCCCCTGACAGAAGTTCAGTCATTGTTAAAAGTAGTAGGCAGAGGACTTACTATCACAAAATCTTGCTACTACCTGATGCTTACTCTTCTGAAATGTCTGCCAGATAATTTCACTCACCTATTGAATGTTTAAATGGTTTAATCACAAGAACTAACATACATTAAGTGCATAACTACTTCTGTCACTAACCACACCTGCAGCGCCTAGTGACTGGGGCTGGCTCTGGCTCTGCCTTTATCTGCATTTCATATGTTAATCCAGCAAATAGATCCACTGAAATAAGGAATTCAAGATGAAAACCATAGGTAGAATTGAAGTCCTGATTCCCCAGCTAATATAAGTATAAAGCAATAGCAGAATCACTATCAATGCAAAATAAAACAGAATCTGATTGTAAGTGGGTTGCTTGCAAAGAAACAGACCTGTTAAAAACACGTTTTGTAAGTAATTAGGTTACACATCTAACAAATGTCCAATTATTTCCTTTTATAGCCTTATTTCAAAACTTTTATCAGAGTATGCTATGCAGCATCACGTTAGTTCCTTGGTAAGTCATTTCTATGATTTCTATAGCTTTTGCTTCTTACCATAGTAAACACTTGAAATAGAAGACTTTTTTTTCCCCTCGGTATTTGTAAGGTAGTCAAAAATCCCTTGATTTCCAAACCTATAAACTTTGAATGCAACAATAAATTTTGATAAAAATATAAACAAAAATGTCATCATATGATGACAAACAATAAAAAGAGATCAAAAATACTTAGCAAATAGACAAAAATGCAAAACAATAGTAACACTTCATTGGTACTCAGTGGGACCAACTTCCCTTCTGATTTTATCGCACAAATCAAATACTTCTATACCTTGATTACCTAAGAGAATCTCTACTCAAAGTGCAGCAAAATGTGGGAAGATGCCAGACTGCCATGGCTTACAGAGGTAGCTGCACTGTGAACACTCACAAGGATTTATGGCAGCCTGAAGTTAGGGCTCCCACAGAGACAAAGCAAGGAATAACCAAAGCACGGCACCAAACATCACTTGAACAAACACACTTGGCAAAATAAGAAGGTGGGACAAGCACAGGGAAATGGTTTCTTCTCCCTTTCTCATTAAACAGATGGCAGCTGGGGAGATGAGCCTGTATTTCCTCTCTCCCCCACCCCCTCCAGGCTGCTTCAAGAACATGCTCAGCCATCTCTTTTGAGGCCTGCCAAAATTAACACATTTATAACCACACTTTGTTTTCTTATACTGGCTGCTAGTCTTTCATTTATCTCTATCCCAAGTGTCATCGAAGATTCTTGTTGAATTATTTATGAGTATTTTTACTGCTTACCTTTGACAGACAAAGAATATAAGATTTAAGGAGAAACTTTAATGAGACCAAAGGAAAGTAATGAAAGAAGCTAATTAAAATAAGTGAGATGCGGGTCTTCATATTCCCCTGCTTCTGGTGTGAAGACCTGGGAGTCAGTGTACCTATATAAAAGACAAGGAGGTTTTCCTAAAAATAGTACGCCTCTCAGGGAGTAATAATCTGACTTTAGTATAGCAAAAAGCAAGTACAACAGTCACAGGTGAACAAGGACCTCAAAGGTCATACACTCCATAGCACAAAAAGTTTTTTCTCCTACTACAGTAGGTTTTCCTCATTCTAAAATCACAAACCAACAGGCCATTTTTGATACACTGCAGCACAGCTTTCTGGGCAATTTTCACAACTTTTACAGCAAACTTTACATCTCCTACCTCATACCTTAACAGTGTTGCAGTATTGACATGAGTTCAGTTCAGCACTTGTGACACAACTGGTGTAACATTACAGTTCCAGACTGCAAGTGTGGTGTGCAGCAGGAAGGAGTGTCTTGACAGAACAGGGTAATGTCAGCTGTGGCCACTCCAACTTAGTGTTAAGGGATCATCAGATCTGTTTTGGGGCAATATCCGAATACCCTCAGCAACCTCAGAACACGATTCCAGAAGGAAACAGGTTGAAAGAGCTACTGCAGGGTGGTTGCTTCACACCACCTGGTCACATGGACAGTATGATTAAACTAAACCAAGAAAAACCATGTTCATCATGAGCAGAAGAATGTCCATCTGAACACTTGGAATGGGTTAGCTTTCAGACATTAAATTTAAAACTCAACTTATCCTGCAATAACTGCTCCCATAGACAAGCCCTTACAAAGATTAACTGCATTTCACAGATGATGTCTTTTGCTAATAACGTCAGTGACTGTTAGTTTTCTATGGAGACATTTCTATGATCCTCATTTCATTAAGAATTCCTTTTACGTAAGGGAAGGTTGCCAGCTGCCCCCCATCCCTGTCTTAAGTAATTCCAAACATTTCTATCAATTTGACTTAGAGTTGTGCCTCTATAACATGCATTTGATTGCCAAGATAGGAAAACACACTTGCCCAGCTAATGCTTAATTAATTTTTACAGTATTAGGAAAAATATTGACTCACCTATTACATGGTCTCTGGCTGACTGGAGAGATCTAGGAGAAAAGAGCTTCAAGCCATACATCGTATAAACAGGAGGATTTGTGTCTTTAGATCCAGCATCTAGCAGCAAAATAAGGCCACACAATATACAAAAATATACAGGTCTGCTGTAGACTATGATTTTATTGTGTCCCTGGAAGAAAAAACAAAGAGTTGGAATTTTGTATTAACTTTGCTACTGTGTGCACTGCATTAAACTAGAGAGAAGGTCTGGGGTCAGACAAAATATTTTAATGACTTATACATAATAATTAATAATAAAAATGCCACAAGGTATTTTTTCTTCTCCAGAGGAGATCTTCAAAAGGCACAATGAGCAGTTAAGACTGACTTCAGCAATCATTTATGCTTTTGAAAATCTAACCTTCTGGACCCTTCAAAAAATACTAATTGCAGAAGCCATCATTTTCTGTGGAGAAAAAACCCTCAACCTGTCTGAAACTTTCTTTTCAATAGACAAAAAATTTCTTCTATATTACTTTTTATATTAATGAATGTCTGCTTCAGGTAGCTTGATTTTTTTTTCCTTTTACTTTATAAAATATAAAATTAATTTTTAATTGAATCTTGGAAAGCAAAAAAAAAAATAGAGCACCTCCTAGGTGCAGTGTGAGGCACGGAGATTGATTTTTTTGCACCAATACAATTTAATTTTTTTTGTTGCTTTGAACCACTTGTTAGCAAATCAGCATCCCTTCTGTAGGGGGTGACACTCAACAGCAGTTTCTGGTCTGCCTCTCATGAAGCACTTTGAAATGATGATCCAGAGGAATGAGGATGTGAAAGGATTCTCATCTGATGTCTTTCATACACATCTCTCACACAACTGATTCTCGCTAATCCTACAAAACACTGCTGTGGGGCTGTAGACCACGGAAAGTACAGACACGTCAGAAAAATCTTAATAGTTCTCCTGGTAGCAAGCCTAAGGATAACTAAGAGATTTTAAATGCTGGTGGATCAAAAGATTCCTTGGGTGTGAAAAGCCAGGAGCAAGTGACCAGACTCCAAATTTGGTTTGCATAAATCTTCTGTGCAACCATTCTTATTTGTAAAATGCGATTTAAGTGAGTATAATAAAAGATCATGTCTTTTTAGAGTCTACTTACTGACTTGAAACAGCAGCTGTATTTGTTTGGCTGTTAGCCAAGCTGCTATGTCAGCAGTACTATTAACTGATCTGTACTCTCCTTTGGGATCAATCAGTGAACAAGGTGGTAGATTACAGGGAACTGGTGGGCTTATATAGCACCTCACATTCATGGAATATGAACTGAGTCAGAGACACAAATCCTTGCTGTTTCATCAGTTTCAATTTTACTAATGTCCTTTTTTTTAAATAGGACACATGTCCACAAAATAGTCTATGGAGAATTAGAAAGATAAAGATCTGACTTTAAAATAGAAAAATCACTTAAAATACTACTTTCTGGCGTTTTTTAGACTTCAGTTCATTTATCTTAAATATGAGCAGTGCCTTAGGAAAACAAACTAATTAAATATGCACCTAAACAACTGCTTACTGTTTTATATCCTGATGCCCACTCCAGACCAAAGTCTATTTTATTGTGATGTTACATTCTTGTCTTACCTCTTGAATTACAGAACCCAGTTTTATCTTTGCATGGTAATTATTTGAAGGCAGGTGGTTAAGACAGCACTGATGACTAGAAGTCCAGAGGTTTAACTCCACACAGCTTGCAGTTCCACACAGAACACTGACACACTCAATTAGGTTTACAGGGTATATTTAACTCTTAGTTCTAAAGTAGTTTATGGTGCACTGGGTGAAGAACTGGCTGAAGGGCAGGCAGAGCTCAAAGTGCGCTGCAGTGAAAGGAGCTACACCTTTCACCAGCAGAGTTCCTCAGGGCTCAGTTCTAGCTGGTTCTGTTCAGTATGTTTATGAACAATCTAGAGGCAGCTTGAATGCACCATTAGCAAGTTTGCCAAAGACACCAAACCAGGAGGTGCCGTTTACTCTGTTGAGGGTCAGGAAGCTTTGCAGAGGGAACTACATAGACTGGAGCACTGGGCAGTGATTATTGAGATAAAATGCTGGATTCTGCACCTGGGATGGAGTAATGCTGGGCAAAAGCATAAATTTCAAGAGTGGCTGGTGAGCAGCCCTGCAGAAAGGGAGCTGCAGGTGCTAGTCAGCAGCAGGTACAATGTGAGTCATCTGTGAGCCTGAGCAGCCAAGTGGGTAGACCATCTCTGGGGTTCACCAAATACAGCATCACCAGCTGGTCAAAAGAGGTGATTAGCCTGCCATACTCAGCATTGGTGCAGCCTCACCTGGAGTGCTGTGTGCAGTTCTGGGTGTCACAATTTAAGAAGGATGTGAAGGTCCCTGAAGGCAACAAGGAAAGCTCAACAAAGCTGGTGAAAGTGTTGGAATGAATATCCTATGAGGAGCAGTTAAGGACTTTGGGCTTGTCTACTTTGGAGAGGACAAGGCTGAGGGATGACCTCATTGCTCTCTACAGCTTCCTGAGGAAGGGAAGTGGAGGGGGAGGTGCTGATCTCCTCTCCCTGGTAGCCAGCAATAGGACATGTGGGAATGACTCTAAACTGCATATGTCAGGGGCATTTCTTTACCAAGAAGGTGGTCAAACACAGGAACACACTTTCTAGAGAGGTGGTCGATGCCCCAAGCCTATCAGTGTTTGAAACAGGCATTTGGACAATGTTCTTAACAACATGGTTTAACTTTTGGTCAGCCATAAAGTGGTTAGGCAGCTGGACTGGATGATCATTGTAGGTCTCTTCCAACTTAGCCAGAATAGACTAGTTCAATCACTCTTACCTTGCTAATTCTAGCTGGGACTGAAGAAGCATCTTCCAAAGGTTTTCTGAAAGCTGCAAAATGTGAGCCAATACTACCTTCCCTAAGTTCTCTATCAACCT